>PVJD01010205.1:0-55602 GCA_004026545.1 Mormoops blainvillei
AGCCAGAAGTTACGTGGACTTATCTTTCTGGCACTGGAACCCTGGGTGGGGGGCCAGGTGTGGGGCTGGGACTCCTTGCTCCTGAGGTATCCCTCCCGAATTTTTATCCACTACAGGTTGATGTGGGACCAGCCCCTTCCGCTCTGCACCCTTCCTGCCAGTCTGGGTAGATGTGGTTTCTTTAATTCTATAGTTGTAAGACTTCCATTCAACTCAATTTCTGACAGTTCTGAGTGATGGTTGTTCTGTATTTTAGCTGTAATTCTGATGTGGTTGTACGAAGAGGCGAGACGTGTGTGCCTATGCTGCCATCTTGACAGGAAGTCCCTAGAAGCACTTTTTGAAATGCTATGTTTCTATGTTATTTATAGATTCAGGGACATATCTTACATACCACTTTTTAAAACCCGTACCATCCTGGAGAAACTGATACGTGAAGTACAATTGTTTGCATAGTTAACATTGGCTTTCCCTACTTACATTTGAAATCGAATGGTTTAACTCAGGAGAAATTGCTGTTTTTTTCAACAGGTTATAAGCAATGCCTTGAAAGTTTGGGGTTTAGAACTGATCCTGTTCAACAGTCCAGAGTATCAGAGGCTCGGGATCGATCCCATGTAAGATTTTATTTTGGTTTTCCTGCAGTTCTTTTCCTAAATTTGATTTTTAAAGCTACCATTTTTGAAAGGAGAACAATATATTTTGAATGCCTTTGCTGTGATGTGCCCTGTGCCATTCCTTTTTCAACTTTGGGGGCGTCCATGAACATGTGCCCTCTAGGCTGTCCCAGCAGCTCGGTGTCTGTGGGCACAGAGCCGACCCTTGAATGCTGTGTGATGCCAGCATTTTTGCACAGCGTCACAGGTCTGCAGAGAGACACATTCTGTTCATCCTTATTAAGAAATCAATGATATTTAACTGTAAACATCTTAAATTATAAGTTTTGTATAACCCTTGCCAGTAGACAAACTTAATAATGGGTCTGTATTTTTTTTCCTTTTCTAGAAATGAAAGATCATTTATATGCAATTATAAAGAACACTGGTTTACAGTTAGAAAATTAGGAAAACAGGTAATGTTTCTCCCTCTTCTCTGTCATTTTTCTCATTCCATTATTTGCAACTAAAATGTAAAGGATTAGATAAACTCATCAGTAATGTGTAGGTTGCACAGTTTCAATCTTGATAGATAGAAATTTGCTATTTTAAAAGACAGTATCAGTTGCCTTTGCAGATTTATTTGCGACAACCATATACAGTTTAGCTGTATCATAAGGAAAATTATTCATTTAAGACAATGGCAGATGTGATTACTTTTAAGTAGGTTTAACGTGATAAATATTTTGTCAGTCAACAAATACATGAATAGATTTGTATTTAGCAGAGTAGTGTTACAAAACCTGAAACAATATCCAGTGGGAATAAAAGTTTTTAGCTATGTTTGCTTTAGCATAAGATTATTCACATTCCAAAATGCCACGTAATACATATACCCGCATAAAATCATTTTTATTAAAAGAAAAAAAAAAAGGGATGTGTCTTGAGCAGGCCTTTTTTAAGATCAAGAGATGTACCTAAAATGTTATTTTTTAAAAATAATTACCAATGACCTTTGTGTACATGGTTCTATTTTTGAAACAGAATTATTTGAAGTCTGGTTTTAGAATTTCGAATCTTTGAATGAGTGTTAAAGAAAGTAGGCTAATGTAATAAAAAGGAATTAACTATTGACACAGGTAACAACATGGATGATCTCCAAATAACTGTGCTACGTGAAAGGTAGATACAAAATACTACATACTGTACGTTTCCATTTACATAAAAGTATAGAACATGCAAACTGACCTGCAGTGGTAGAAAGCAGATCGCGCAGTGGTTGCCTGGGAACGAGGAGGGCAAAGAGCGGTGAGAAAGGAGGTTCCAGGGCGCAGGGACCTGGCCGTGATGAGGGGGTTCACTCTCTTGGTTGTCGTGATGGTTTCGTAGGTGTATACGGATGTTAGAACTTTTTGGATTGTACACTTTGAATATGTCCCGATTATTGCATGTCTGTATACCTCAATAAAGCTGTTTTTAAAAATACAAAAACGAAAATGAAGTCAAGAAAGAGCGCATTGAATTCATTCAATAAAGGTAATTCAGAAACAAAAAAAAACATTGCTATTATCTTTTAGCTCAGTTGCTTAAATGCAGCCTCATCTTAAATGGTTATATCTTCTTTTTTTTAAGATTGTGTTTATTTACTTTGAGAGAGGGTAGAAGTCAGGGAGAAGGAGAGGGAGAAGAGCAGCAGTGTGTGGGGGAAACGTCGATGAGCCGCCTGTCCCACACCCGCCACTGGGAACCCGGCTCACAGCCCAGGCATCTGTCCTGAATGGAAATCAAACCAGCGACCTTTTGGTTCGCAGGTCAGCACTCGGTCCACGGAGTCACACCAGCCAGGGCTTAAATGGTTATTTCTTAAGGTCCCTCCTGAGGAACTCAGAGCAAAGCAAGAAAGGTGAAGGTGATGATGTGGTAGGGCAGAGTGTGACCCAGACGGGAACCGATTCCTGGGAAAAGCAAGGGCAGGTCACTGCTGAGATCATAACCGCTCGGTTTCATTTATGTCTTTGAAAACCATGGCCCTGTATTCTTCACTTTTTGTGTGCACAATAATCAGTGGATTCTTTTTGTAAGCTCTGAAGGCTCAGATTCCAGAAGTTCCTTTATATTGATATGCATGTAAATTTTTGTCATTATTTCGAGAGGGTTTTAAAATTTTAGTTCTTCAGAATGGAACTTTCGCATTTTAAATTACTTTATCTTTGACAAAGACAGGAGATGTCAAACTTTGGCTAATCTTTAGCTGTAATTTATATTTTTGTTTAAAGTTATATTTTTCACTGTTGACTCTTTTGTCTGAGGCTCCTTGTAGGTTATTTCAGGGCTCCTATGAAGTAGTGACTAGATGATGTTAATTACAGGCAATGGTGGCTTTAGTGGTCTTTTTAAAATGAGTTGGTGACTTAAAATTCTCCTCCTAGAATAGACTGGCTTTCTCACAGTTGAAATCTTTGACCAAATTTATCAGTAGTAGGAAAACTTTGTGTAGTTTTCATTTTTCCTCCACGTCAATATAGTGTGATTAGCTTAGGGTTTTGTTAGGTACATTTGGAAAAAAGATTTAATTATAGCTGTTAATAAAGATAATTTAAAGTGCTGTCAGTTTGTGTTCTTTTCTTTTGGGGGAATTTAAAGTTTATGGCTTAAAGCAAACTTATTTTTTATAAAAGCATTTAATAGTGATAAATCATTCTATTTCAGGTTTTAAAAATCAAGTTATTTATTTTTTAAAATCTTGGTTTGACGTGTTCTCACTGTTTAGTCAGTCTTACTAACTTTATATGGGTTATATCTATTCTTAACATGTGAAACATCTTTATTAATTATAATGTACACTAACGTAAACGTTGGCAATTTTTTTCCTAGTGGTTCAACTTGAATTCTCTCTTGACGGGTCCAGAATTAATATCAGACACATACCTTGCACTTTTCTTGGCTCAATTACAACAGGAAGGTAAGTTAAAGTGGAAAATTTTATAATGTTACCTTTCAAAGTAACTGAATAAAACTAACTTATTAGGTGTGAGTGTAACAATGCAATTTGTGTGACAGTGGCACTGAAATAACCTTTATTCAACATCATGCACTTGACGTGACACTTGACATTGTGATTTAACTGATACTGTTCAGGTAGAGCTCTCCCTGACACCTGGCCCTCCCGCAGGGGTGCTGCTTCCTTTGCAGCCTCTCTAAGTACAGGCTTTTTTTCTTCCATACCTCACGTACTGCAGGGCCAAGGGGAGGGCCAGGTACTTCTCTTGCTCTCCTTGCCACTCCTTGGCCGCTGTTCTTCCCTAAAATCTCCAGCTCCTTTGAGATGTGTCTCACTAGATTAAACTCTTACTCCCTGGTATTTTACAGTCATTTGTGATCCTCCTCCTTTTCCATTGAAGATTTTAGGAGCTGACTCACTGTCTTTCTGCTTGAATGCCTTTCATAATTCTTAGCAATTTCTATATCAAAAATCATTCCAATCCAATACCTTCTTACTTTCGCAGATCTTTTTTTCCCACTCTTGCCTTGCCATTACAAGTAATGGTACCACCTCGAAAGCCCAGTTGCAATCATCGTCGTCTTTGACTACTGCCCACTGTCTTTGCATCACACGTTCTCTTTTGTCCATTGCAGCAGTTCTTTAAACCCTACCGCAAGTCCAAACATTCGCCTTCTAGTCCCCCTTCTTTTCTTATCCTGCTTATATCCTGTGATCCATCATCAGAGTCACTCCATACGTTCCTTCGCCGCTTTGTCTATCCCTCCTTCCATCACACTTTCATGACAAATTCCCAAACCCAGTTAAAACCAAATCTTGGTCTTGACCGTTCCTGCACCAGAGCAGCTGAACGTGGCTAAAGAGTGACATAAAATATGATGACTGACTTTGCTTTAAATCTATGAGCACAAATTTCAGATGAGCTTTTAGTGCTACTTGCCATTCCTGCTATGTTTTCCTGGTAAGTTCATGCACTCTCCATGGTGGTAATTTCCTAGCTTGTCTCCTCACACCTCTAACCACTGGCCTCTCCCTTCCTGCATTTATTAGCTGGAGAACTTCTCGACAGATAAATCTTCCCTCATCAAGTATCCGGTTATACAGAGTAAAAGCAGGACAAATAATTTTTTTCCTTTTACCAGTTTTTAAAGTAATTTCTTAGTATCTTTCCTCCAAAGGTAACCAATTGGTTGGTTGTTTCTTTCTGAAGTGTCATTGTAAACTGATTCATAAGAACATATTTCTTGTGTTTTGGTTCATTATAATACTCATATTGATACTCAAATTGTTCCATCTTGGACCAGTGGCAACCTCTTGAACTTTACTGTCAGATGTCTGAAATGACCACTTGTAGCCTTTTGAAACCTTTTTTTTCTCATATCAGTTTTTCAGGCTTATCTTAAATATTCCCTGTCCTTTTAGTAATGATGTTTAGAGATCACAGTCTAGGAACTGGCTTGCTTGTTGCTACTGGACCGGGCTGGTCTCCATGTAGTGCTCTCCAGTTTACATGTAAGATTATATATAGTATTGTAATTCCTTTCATTTTACATACTTCTATCTCTTTTCTTTTATGCCTAAAACCTTAGTTCCTAACTATTCTTCCTTTCTTTTTTTCCTTCTTTTATTGATTCTGGAGAGGGGGGAAGGGAGGGAGAAAGAGAGGGAAATACTGATCATTTGCCTCTTGTACAGACTCCGACCAGGGATTGAACCTGCAGTCCAGGCATGTGTCCTCACTGGGAATCTGACTGGTGACCTTTCGGTTTGCTGGATGGTGGCCAGCCAGCTGAGCGTCACCAGTCAGGTCCTTACTCTGTTTTTATGTGGAGTATCCAGCTGAGGAAACCTGGCTTTCCAAAATCATATTTATAAAAAATTAGACAGGATCAGTGTAATGCTTTCAAAAGACAAACCATACCTTTTAATACTTTTAGATTTTAGGTATTGGTTTCTCAGACCTTGTTGGGGCTTCAGAGTGAGGGGACAGCTCTTTCCACAGATTACTTATTTTATACATATTATACGTTATTATATATATTATCTGATTGTGTCCTCACAATAGCCCTCTGAGGAAGGTACCAACCAGTGTCATCAGTTGCACAATTAAAAAAACCAAGACATAGATGGGCATAGTAATTTACTGGAGATTATGCAGCTAGGAAATGGAAGAGCTAGGATTAAAACCCAGTCTATCTGGGTCCTGGCTGAGTAGCTCAGTTCATTAGATTGTTATCCTGACATGCCAAGGTTGCAGGTTCAGTCCCCAGCCAGGGCACATTCAAGAATCAACCAGTGAGTCCATACATAAGCAAAAGAACAAATCAGTGTCTGTCTGTCTGTCTGTCTGTCTGTCTGTCTCTCTCTCTCTTCGCCTCCCCCTTCCTCTGTAAAATCAATAAATAAAATTAAAAAACAAAACAAAACAATTTGCTTCCAGATTCCTTGCTCTCACCCACTCCTTTATGAGCTTTCTGTTACCATTTAGCAAGTAGCCTACTTGGCCAAACACTGTTTCAGGAGAGTCTTACACACAGTAGTCTGTGTGTTTCTTATCATCAGTTTATGAGATGGCTGTTCCCATTTTACGGGTGAGCAAAGTCAGGCACAGAGACCTAATTTGCCCTAGATCACCCTGCCAGCAAGTCCAAGAAACATTGTTTCAACTCAGGTTTTTCCTGACACCTCAATTTATATTCTTTCCACAATTGTATGCCACGCACCTCTCTAGGGGCGGGCATTTTTAATTGATTTTGAATCTCTAACTAGCTGTTTTAGTTTATTTTTGCCTTTTTTTTAGGTTATTCTATATTTGTTGTTAAGGGTGACCTGCCAGATTGTGAAGCTGACCAGCTCCTGCAGATGATCAGGGTCCAACAGATGCATCGACCAAAACTTATTGGGGAGGAACTGGCCCAACTGAAAGAGCAGAGGTGGAGTGAACGCGCGTTGTGGGATATACGACAGTGTCTCATTACGAGACTAAGTTTTCATGCTAGCTTGGAACGGGTGGTCGTTTTATTATTGGTGATTTTTTTTTAGACCCATGTATTTTAGTGAAGTTTATTGGTGCAAATTTGAATCAATTCTTTGAATGACTTAAATGTGTTCATTTAGAGTCACATCACAACACAATCTTAATATTAAACCTAATCTGCAAGAAAATGTGTACGTTTTTAAAATTTTATTTTTCAATTACGGTTGACTGAAAATGTGTAAGTTTTGACTTATACAAAATCTTTGGTTTATAAATGTCTTTAAGACTGGCCTGCAGTCATTATCAGTGCTTTCATTCTTTAGAGTCCAGAAAACAGACCTGGAACAAGTCTTAGAAACGAATGATGGGCCAGGAGAGTTAGATGAAGAGGAGGAGGATCTGCGGCGGGCTCTGGCGCTCAGTCGCCAGCAGATTGACATGGAAGATGAAGAAGCAGATCTCCGCAGGGCTATTCAGCTCAGCATGCAAGGTATAGACACTCCAATGTGGTTTTTCCTGTTGTCGAAGAATTGATTCAGATAACTCTTGGTTTCCTTGATAAACTGTTAGAAGTTGTTTGACGACAGTTACTGAAGAAGCATTGGCTATCTTCAGTCGGCTCTACTTGTAGTTTTCTGGTAATGTAAATAACTTTCACAGTCTATGTTATATTAGGGCTAGTTTACTTTTATTTCTGTTATTCCACTTGGTTATGATACTGTACTAATGCAGTAAACTGAGGCTAATCTTTGTGGGCAGAAATGTGGGGACTCTTACCCAGGGCAGCTGTTGCATAAATGTGTATGTGTTTGGACACAAAGGAAGGCCTGGACAGAGAATATAAATTGATTTTACAAAAATCTAACATTGGTGTCTCTGCAGTTTACAGCTTAAGTCCACTTGGATGGACCCAATGATACAGTGATAAAGCCCATCAGCAGATGAGAGCGTAGACATATCCCCTGGGAGACGCAGGCGGAGGGGAATGTCTGGGATATAGGTCAGAATGACTTCATAAAAGTGTGAGGGGTCTTCCTGTGGTAGTTTTGTTTTCATCGAATTAATATGATTTTGCTCTCCTATTTTGTAATGAAATTATTCGTTGAATTTATTAAATATCTAAAAATTTAAGGAATGACAGACACTAGCTGTTACAGTTTTAGATGTTTTTGGGTAATTCACTCTTTTTAGCACTTTATTTCACAATCTATGTGAAATCTCTGGTTGGTGCAATAAATGAGACCAAGGAAACATACTTAAGTTGTGGTAGGACCCAAATTTTTGAGGATGAAGGAACACAGAAAATGGATTCGTTTTATAATCATCCTCTTTAAGTTGCTTCTAAAGAATTCTGTGCCTTTGAAAAGATATTTTTATGTCTAATAAGTTCAAGAGAGCACACTAGAGTGGTGTTAATGGCTCTTCCTGCTGAGTTGCTTGTTGGACTTCAGTCCTCACATCTGCTACTACATTTGGACAACAACTCTGGTTGCCGTGGACACAAGTAAGAGTTGAACTGCCTCATTCAGATCTTTCCTGAGGCTTTCAGAGCCTTCCGTAGATTTATAGAATACTAGCAGAATATTTTTAAGTAAACTTGTTTTTAAAATTTTATTTATTTATTTATTTGTTTGTTTATTTTAGTGAGAGGGGAAAGGAGGGAGAAAGAGAGGGAGAGACACATCAGTGTGTGGCTACCTCTCATGCCCCACCCCCTCCACTAGGGACCTGGCCGCAACCCAGGTATGCGCCCTGACTAGGAATTGAACTGGCAACCCTTTGGTTCATAGGCTGGCACTCAATCCAGTGAGCCACCTCAGCCAGGGCTGTTTTTTAAATTTTTACTTATGGAGTTTTAGAGGGAGAAAGAGAAACGTCTGATTTGTAATTCCACTTATGTATGTATTCATTAGTTGGTTCATGTTATGTGCCCTGACTGGGGATCGAACCAGCAACTGTGGCCTATCAGGACAGCACTATAACTAATGGAGGTACCTGACCAGGGCAAGAAGAAAACTTTTTAAAACTTGTTCACATAAGTATAAACATACTGTTTCTTTACCTTGCCCAAAATGATTGTTTTTCTGTTCTATTTTTTGTTTTCAGGTAGTTCCAGAAATGTATCTCAAGATACTCCACAGACATCAGGTACACATCTTACTTCAGAAGAACTACGGAAGAGAAGAGAAGCCTACTTTGAAAAGTAAAGTAGTTCGTACAATATTAAAATTGCACGTAAATTCAGTATTTACTTTGGCTGTTTTCTTTGTTGTAAACTTAACAGCTTTGGCTTAAACTATTTATTTTATTTAGGATTCTCTTTTTTAAAAAAGACTGGTTACTGCCTGACCCTGTGAATATTTTAGTGTATTTTTTCAAAATTTACAACAAATAAACCAAAATGAAATGTAGTTTTAGGGACAAACTTCAACCCAATACTAATTAAATTTACATGAGCTAGAGTCAAGGAAACCCTGTAAAATTTCAGTCATCAAAAGGAAAATGGAATTCAGTCAAGGCAAAAACAATGCCTAATGGTCCTTCTCCCACAAAGACATGGTGGCCGAGAGCCCCACTCCTTGCCGTTCTAGCAGAGGTGTGTCAGGTCTGTCCGCATCAGGCTATGAGGGCACACTGTAAATTGAATCATCAGCTCCTATGACCCAGCTGTGAACCCAGCTTTATAAAAAGTGCTCTTAAAATAGAAATTTCACCCCATAAAAATACCAGTTTTTCCAACAACTCTCATTCACAAGTCTTCCCTTTTTCTCTTACTGATAAAAATTTATCTTACAGATTGTAAGATCTGTAATACATATTAAGGTCCTCTGATCCCAGATCAGAAACCAAGAGGCCAGTGGCTGAATCTGGCCTCTTAATTTACCGTATTTCATCAGTTCTAAGATGCACATATTCTCTCATTTCAACGTCTGGGCACCTGAGAAGCCTCTTTCAGTCATAATTGGCAGTATTTAGCAGTATTTAAGATACTGAAGCATTTTACATTTGATGGTGTAATGAAGATAATATTTACCTTGTTTTCTGGTTTTTTTAAGTCACGGCTCAGAAGTATATGAAGGAAAGTTCTGATCAGCTGACATCCTCTTAATGTGAGATATTTCTAGTCTTTATTCAGTGATAGATTAATGGATTTAATTATGTATAACATTTCAAAATTGTGCTTATTAGTGGTTTTTACTTCCTTTTAAATTTTAGAACTAGCTTTTATTTTTCAAATATGATAAATTTAAAATTTATATAAAAGTAGAAAAACCAGCATAGTGAGCCCAGATTGAACAAACATCAGCACGTGACCCGTCTTGTTTTTTATGCCTGCACCTCTCCCTCTCTTCACTCTTCCACCCCAAGCTGGGGTTATCCTGTAACAAATCTAAATCATCATATCATTTGATCTCTGTTTCTTTCAGTACATGTCCCTAAAAGATATGGGCTATTTTTTTTAAACAAAACCAAATGCTGTTATCATACAGTAATGTTAATAATTATCAAATGACAATTATTGGTAATTCTATAATATTATCAAATATCTAGTTACTGTTAAAAATAACTTAGATAAAAATTAATATCCTAGAAAATTTCTTTTAAGACATGTCAGACTTAAAAGAAAACATAATCTTACTATCCTTTAATTACTGATATTAGTATTTTGGCACATTTTCTTCTATTTACAGACACACATATATATTAGTTATACCCATTTTCCCATGATAGTATTCTTTTTGTATTGATAAAAAGGGTACATAAAATGAATGTATCATAACTTACACATGAGCATTTTATTTTTGCTATTATAAGTTAATATTGCAACGAATTATCCTTGTAACTAATTCTATGCCTTAAATCTCTCATCATTTCATCTAATTATTTTGAGGATGTCAGGTTTTTGGGTTAAACGACATGAACATTTTTAAGGCTTTGGTACAGATTTCTAACTGCTCGCCAGAACAATTTCCAAGTGATACTTCTACCATGTTTTTTCCCAGAATAAAATTGTCCAAACAGACATACTTTATAGAGTCTACAAAATTCACAAATACATCTAAGAAAAGGAAAACATCTTTAAAGTATAAAAACAAATCCTTCTTATTTAAGCATTTCTTTTAGATTTTTTGGATTACAAATGTGGAACTTCCGATACATTAAACTTTTTAGAGTAGAAAGAATAATGCAGTAACATTCGATAATGACTGAATAAATTATAACAAGCACAATGCTAGTGATAACTAATGCTGATGTTTTAGTCACCTTTGCACCCTTTTGTAATGGGTGCATGTTGGTGTGGCTCCTTTGTGGTTGGAGAGTAGTTGATTGGGGAGGAAGGTGTGCAGCGATGGTTTCCAGCTTCTACTTTTTATCCTCTGCCTCCTGGCTTGACCTTAAAACTACTGGTGGAAACTTAAGGAGAACTGGACAATATTTAGAGTCACATGTTGCTGAGAATAGTTCAGAGTTAACTTCCTGATGTGTCTTTTTAACATTGGCTAGCTTTCAAAGTATTGTAGGACTCATTAGTAAAGTAGCCGAGAAACTAGTACACAGCCAAACCTTGGTTCTTGAACATCTGACATCTTGAACAATTTGGTTCTTGACCAAGTTGTTCACAGAAAAATTGTCTCAGTTGTGAAACAAGACTTCGGTTCTCAGCCTGAGATCCCTTTCACGCTGATCACCTGTATGATCGGTCATGAGTCTCTCAGGCAACAAACAAAGGAGACAGTGAGCAAGTATGGGTATGATTTGGTTTTTGAAGAAATTGTTTCCCTTTTTTGTAAAGTATATTTTATTGATTATGCTATTACAGTTGTCCCATTTTTTTCTCCCCTTTATTCCCCTCTGCCATGCATCCCCCCTTCCCACCAGCATTCCCTCCTTTAGTTCATGTCCATGGGTTGTACATATAAGTTCTTTGGCTTCTTCATTTCCTAGACTATTCTTAACCTCCCCCTGTCTACTTTTTACCTACCAATCATGCTTCTTACTCCCTGTACCTTTTCCCCCAGTCTGCCCCCACCCTGTCCCCACTGATAACCCTCCATGTGATCTCCATTTCTGTGATTCTGTTTCTGTTCTAGTTGTTTGCTTACTTTGGTTTTGTTTTTCAGTTCAGCTGTTGATAGTTGTGAGTTTGTTGTCCTTTTACTATTCATAGTTACGATCTTTTTCTTAGATAAGTTCCTTTAACATTTCATATAAGGGCTTGATGACGATGAACTCCTTTAACTTCACCTTATCTAAGAAACCCTTTATCTGCCCCCCCCATTCTAAATGATAGCTTTGCCAGATAGAGTAATCTTGGATGTAGGTCCTTGCCTTTCATGACTTTAAATACTCCTTTCCAGCCCCTTCTTGCCTGCAAAGTTTCTTTTGAGAAATCAGCTGAGAGTCTTATGGGAACTCCTTTGTAAGTAACTCTCTCCTTTTCTCTTGCTGCTTTTAAGATTCTCTCCTTATCTTTCATCTTGGGTAATGTAATGATGGTGTGCCTTGGTGTATGCTTCTTTGGGTCCCACTTCTTTGGGACTCTCCGAGCTTCCTGGACTCCCTGGAAGTCTTTTTCTTTCACCAGATTGGGGAAGTTCTCCTTCATTATTTTTTCCAATAATTTTTCATTTTCTTGCTTTTCCTCTTCTCCTTCTGGCACCCCTATGATTTGGATGTTGGAATGTTTAAAGTTGTCCCAGAGGTTCCTAAGCCTCTCCTCATTTTTTTGAATTCTTGTTACTTCATTCTGTTCTTGTTGAATGTTTATTTCTTCCTTCTCCAAACCATTGATTTGCGTTCTGGTTTTCTTCCCTTCACTGTTGGTTCCCTGTGTGTTTTGCATTATTTCATTTTGCATAGCCTTCACTTTAGAAATCGTTTCTTTTCTTTTTTAAAAAAATTTTTTTTATTTATTCACCTTTAGACAGAGGAGAATGGAGGGAGAAGGAAAGGGAGAGAAACATCAATGTGTGATTGCCTCTCATGCCCCCCCACCAGGGACCTGACCCACAACCCAGGCATGTGCCATGACTGGGAATCGAACCGGTGACCCTTTGGCTCTCAGGCCGGAGCTCAGTCCACTGAGTCACACCAGCAAGGGCTAGAAATCGTTTCTTCAACAGCCCTCCAGAACAAATTATGATCAAGAACCAAGGTTCCACTGTGTTTACCTTTTACTAGAATTTCTGATTACTAAGTCTAGATGGGCCCTTGTCTCTCTAGCTTCCATCTTTGAGAGCATAGCTAAAGGTTATTGAGCTAACTCTTCCTTCTTACCCTTTCCAAATTGACCCTGGTGCTAACTTGTTATCCATTCGGATTTATAGGTTTGTGGGGTTTTTTGTAGAGGACTTGAAGCTTCATACTTAATGTAGTAACCACAGCAGTTATTCAAGAAGCATAAAAACCTGTTAAAAATCTGTTTTTACAAACTCATACATTATGAGTAAGAGTTGTTAAATATTTTCATAGCCATTTTTTCCATTGTAATTCCTAAACCCATTTTACTTATAAAACCCTAAGCAAAACTATTATATCAGCTGTGTGATTGCAAAACCTGCCTTAACTCATGTTATGAGTGTATAAATCAGGCAAGGTGTGTAAAACTATTTTGTAAACTGTAAAGTGTTCCACAGATATATATTAGCATTATTAACATCTTCTCACAGGTGTAACTCTGAAATGATACAGATTCCTCCTTTTTGTTACTTGAAAAATGTTTCCCAATAAGGAGGAAACAAGCACTGTTTTCATGGTGACGGATTGCTATGATTTTTTGATTGGCTAATACTTGAGCCACCACTTCAGTGGCATGGCATCATCAGGGTTCAGTTTAAGAAACATAACCTAGTAGAGGTGCTTTAAGCAGAAAAGTATTTAATACAGAAATTAAGGCCTTATACACTCTTAGGAAGAGCTGGAATGCAGGTGGTTGTCCAGGCCTCCAGAGTTCCAAAGTGTTGGAAGAGCGGTGACCGCTGCCCAAGCTGGGATGATGGCGGATCAGGGTACGGAGTTTAAAAACTCACTGCCAGAGCTGTGATGCTAGGATCAGGACACTGCCAACACAATCGCATAGACGTGAAGACTTGGGAACAGGAAGAGCCTGGCCGCCACTGCAGCTGCCATAAAACAGAATTCTGGGGCTGACATCTTCACGACCTCACTTGCTAGCAGAGAACAACCAAAGCAGCAGGAAAGTGGCCGCGCCTCATTTTTCATTTCTGCGTTTTAAAAGCTCATGCAAATGCTTAGTTGGTTTCCAGAATCCTAGGTTTGAAGCACCGTAAGACATGTAGTTTCCAGCTGTCTAGGCTGTGATACCAAAAGCACATTAGAGGGCACAGTGGGAGTGGATGCTGAGTGCTATCCGAACACATCCTGCCTTACAGTGTCATCTCTTACTAAAGGCGTCGGAATTGTTTCAAGACTGGCAATTCATTTAGTTCTCACTTTTCATGAATTTAAAGTGGAATAAAAGTTACCACCCTAAAATCGCTGTTCCCTGTCACTCCTTGGATTCTGACATGTGTTCTCGTGTGAAGGAGGAAGAGATCCAGAAAGAAATCTGATGTGTCAGGAAACCTACCTAACTCACAGCCTGTCTTTCCTGTGCCATGTTCCAGACTTGGGGTGGCCGGTGGGAGCATAGCGCCCACGTTACATCATCAGTCACACGCACCAGCGTCATTGCGCTGGCTCGAAGGCCAACCGGAAGAAAGGGTGATTCCCCACTGGTTGAATGTTTTTCGTTGTTCCTATTTGAAACACAAGATTAAGGGAGACCCTAGAAAAATCGTGCTATTCTATTGATAACATTAACTGGTAATTTTAAAATTCTGGCTCCTTTAAAAAGCCTTTTATGCATTTTTTGAAACCTGCGGTTTCTCAGATTGCCAGCTATTTTTAAGTTTTTTAAATTTTAGCCCATATATGTATATATGAAATAATTTTAAATATACATAAAAGCAGAAGTAGTTCACAGAGCTCCTGTACCCTTTGCTCAGATTCTCCAGTTGTTGACATTTCTGAACCATTTGAAAATAACTTGCAGACATGATTTCTTATTACATCCGCATCTCAGTGTTTATTTTCTAAGTACAAGGACCTACATATTACATCATAACCATCATGTTTAAATGTTTATGACATTGTTTTTCCTGCTTAAAAATATACAGAGAGAACTTATTTTAATGCAAATAGCTATTCCTGAAACTCGATTATGTTAAATAGGCTTTATTTCATTCATCAAGTATTTGGTGACCGCCTGCGACGGGACTGGCACGGTTTTATGCACTGGGCAACAAACAGGATAAGGCGTGCACTCCTGAGCTTACACTGTGAAGTGGGGAGACAGACAGGAGGTATCAGAGAGTGAGAAGTTTACGCTGAGAATGAAAATGAAGTGATGAGATAGCGAGAATGCCAGGGGGCTGCTCTAGGAGGGTGGGCAGGAATGGTATCTGTGAGGGGATATTTAAATTCAGATCTGAATGACAGGAAGGAGACAGCCACAGGAAAGATCAAGAGCCACACCAGCCAGGGCCCGACACGGATTTTTAAAGCAGCCATCATACAAATGCCACAGTTAACTCACACAGTAATTTGGGGTGCTTTTTTTTTCCCCGAAGTGCTTATTTTCAGTGACCTCCCACAATATTAAGGATCTGTAAACCAACAAACACATTTGCATAAAAATAGCTACCAGTGAATCCTCTTGTACAATGTGTTATTTTGTGGTAAAAACACCAACCTGTTAATTTCCCTGACAAATTCAGATTTTACATCTAGGATTCCAAGGATTGCATGATGATACTTTTAACTAATAAATATATCAGACCGATTGCTCTTGCATTCTTCTTTGGTGTTCATGCCAGTGACTTTTGTGGAACCATGTATTTTCCATGTGAATAGTGTTTCTCATGCGTATTGATTTTTATTTTTGTTTTTTTAACGTGTATTCCCTTTTGCATGTTTCAGGCAGCGGCAGCAGCAGCAGCAGCGGCAGCAGCAGGACGCCCCGGGACAGTGTTCACACCCATCAGAAACGCCAGCCACGAGTCCGGGAGTGCTGGGCAGTGATCTAGGTATGCCTCTGCCCCTGTGTCACCGTTGTTACCTGCACACACTCACACACAGGCTCTGTGTGATTTTGGCTTTACAGACTGTTTTCTTGTCTTTAATTGTATTGAAACTTTGAATGACTTCGTTATGTAAATGTCCCTGGATTAAGGAGCAGGCAGACTGGAGCACTCAAGAAATGTTTTGCCTTAAAATTATAAATGATACTTGCAGAGCTTCACTAGTAATTAGTATGTTCTGGGAAAGCTCCTTAGAGATCATGAATATTACTAGGTAGAAAGTAAATACGTTTTACTGCCTGGAAAACTAAAACCACCTGAGTGTAGCCTAGCACATAGGAAGTCTAGTTACACCTATTGGGCCTTGGTTTAATAAGTCTTAAACTTTGGCCAGTTATTGGTAGTAGAAGTCGAGTGGAAAATTGTATTTGACCAAGGACTTCTAAGCAGAATGTGTAAAGAACTCTCAACACTGAGGTAAGAAAACAACACAAAAATAGGCAAAGGATTTGAACAGACACTTCACCAAGTAAAATATATGGGTGACAGATAAGCACATGAAAGTATGCTCAATATGACTCATCATTAGGGAAATGCAAATTAAAACTACAATGGGATACCATTACATACCTATGAGAATGGTTTTATAAAAAGATAAAATTGACAATACCAAGGCTGACAGGGATCAGAGCAGCTGGGACTCTCATCCGTTGTTAGTGTAAAATGTCACAGCACCTTCGGAAAACAGTTTAGTATTTATAAACTTAAAGGAAACTAAACCATGTGATCCAGTAACCCCACTCGTGTATACTCAAGAAAGGAGAACTGAGGGTCACAAAAAAACTTGCATGCGAATGCTCACAGCAGCTGTGTTCATAATCGCCTCAAACCGGGATGGGCCTAAATGTTGTCCTTCAGCTGGCAAACGGCCGCGCAGCTTGTGGTACATTCAAACAGTGGACTGTGTTAGCAATGAAAAGAAGTGGACTGGCTCTTCCCTCTGCGAACGCCAGGCGTTTGTATTAGGCAAACATGAGGATCTGAAAGGTAGAGAGAATACAGATGAGCTAGGAAGCTCAGGCCCAGAGGTTGACGCAGTACAGAGTGGCCTGGGTTTTCTTTTAGCCTCATCTGTCCATCTGTCATGGGTGTCATGCTGGAGAAGCCCCAGGTGCAAACCAAGGAAAAAGCCCCAGGGAAAGCCTGCTCTGTAGCCAAAAGGGACCACCTAGCAAGACAGGAACTTTTAGATAACAAACACTCTAGTCAGCCAGACTGGACTTGGTAAATAAACTGGCTCCATTGCCACTTCAGCTGACAAGCGGAAGCCTAGACCCGTATTCCTGCCTGGCAGTCATGAGACACACACCCCCGCCGACCCCCCCCCCCCAACCCCCCCGCCAAATCCCCTGGCCAGGGTCAGAGGAAACCAAGTGGGGAGCAGGAATTTTTATTTCCTGTGGGAGACAACAAAGCCCCCTTTGCCCTGGTGTCAGTGGTCACAGGCAGCCTGGACTTGCACCCAGCGGTAAAGAGGCGTCCCTCTGCCTTCCTGCCTAGGTGGTGTCAGGAGAGACTTAGTGGAGATTCAGGACTGTCACTGGTTTGAGGCAGTAACGAGGCCACCCCCACAGTGTCGGTGAGAAACAGTAACAAGGCGTTCCTACCTCCCAGGCAGGTAGGTGTCAGCAGAGGGCAGTGGGAAGCCAGAGCTCCCATGCGTGCTCAGCAGTTAGAGTCACACACACCCTGCCCCTCATCCGGTAGCCGCAGGGGGCGCTCCTCTCCACACTGGCGCTGTGTCAGAGGAGGCCAGCGAAAAGAGAACATTTCAGTGAGACCCAGAGTCTTACAGTACCCAGATGTCCCGGATTCAATACAAAAATCACGTATCATTCCAAGAGCCAGGAAAATTTCAACCTGAAAAACAAATACAGTTAATGGACACCATCACCAAGATGGCACTGATGTTAGATTTTCTGACATGGGTTTTTATTTTTATCATTTTATTATTTTTTTAATTAAAAAATGTTTTAAAATTTATTTTTAGAGAGGGGAAAGAAAGGCGGGAGAAAGAAACATCAGTGTTTTGTTGCTTCTCACGTGCCCCTGCTGGGGACCTGGCCGACAACCCAGGCATGTGCCCTGCCTGGGAATCCAACTAGCGACGCTTTGGTTTGCAGGCCAGCACTCAATCCAGTGAGCCACACCAGCCAGGGCCCGACACGGATTTTTAAAGCAGCCATCATACAAATGCCACAGTGAACAATTACAAACATAGTTGGAACAAATGAAAAAATAGAAAGCCTTAAGAAAGAAATAGAAACCATGAGAAAGAACCAAAAGGAGCATTTAGAACTAAAAAATAACAGTAACTGAAATTTAAAAACTCAGTGTATGGACTCAGCATGCGAATGGAAGGACAGGAAAGAATCAGTGAACCTAAAAACAGAACAATAGAAATCACCCATTCTGAGCAATTATACTGGAAAAAAATTAACAGCCTTTGAGACCTTTGGCACTATAATAAAGGATCTACTATTTGTGCCATGGGAATCCAGGAAGGAGATGAGAAAGAGGGTGGGGCTGAAAAAGAAATTGAAGAAATAATGGCTGAAAATTCTCCAAATTTGGCAAAAGATGGAAACCTACAGATTCAAGAAGATTAGTGGACCTCAACTAATCAGACAAAACCCAGAGAAAACCCAGAGAAACAGACAAAACCCAGAGAAATCCATACGAACACACTTAACAATCTAATTGCTGAAAACAGGAGACAAAATAAAGGAAAATCTTGAAGCCAGCTAGAAAGACCTTAACCTACAACAGTTTATATGACAGCAGATTTTTCATCTGGAATCTTGGAGGTCAGAAGGAAAAGGCACATTTTCCAAATGCTGACAGAAAAGGACTCTCAACCCAGACTTCTCAGCCTGGTGAAAATTTCCTTTAGGAATGAAGGGGAAAATTAGAGAATTTGCCACAGCAGATCTGCCCTAAAATAATGGCTAACAGAAGTTCTCTAAACAGAAATGATAGAAGAAGTAATCTTGGACCCCAGCTGAGCGGATTGAGCGTTGCCCTGTGAGCCAAAGGGTCACTGGTTTGATTGCCCAGTCAGGGCACGTGCCTGGGTTGCAGGCCAGGTCCCCAGTAGGGGGCGCACAAGAGGCAGCCACACTGATGTTTCTCTCCCTCTCTTCCTTCCCCTCTGTCTAAAAATAAAATAAATAAAATCTTTTTTTTTTTAAGTAATTTTGGAACATCAGGTCAATAGAAAGAATAAAAATATGAGTAAACACAATAGACTTTCCTTTTGAGTTTTTAAAATTATGTTTGATGATTAAAGCAAGAATCATAACATTTATTTGGTTTTTAGTGTACATACAGAAATATTTTAGGCAGCTATAAACTGGGGAGAGGAAAGGGACATAAAGGGAGGTCAGGTTTCTACATTTCATTTGAATTGGTATAGCCACTCTGGAAAATAATTTGGCAGTTTCTTTAAAAATTGAATATATCCTAATCACACAACCCAGCAGTTAACGCTCCTGGGCTTGTCCCAAAGAAATGAAGACTATTGTCCATGCAAAAACCTCTACATGAACACGCATGGTAGCTTTATTTGTCATAACCAAAAACTGGAAATAAGCAAAATGTCCTATAGGAGGTGAATGGTTAAATGAACCTAGTGCATCCACACTATGGAATACTACTCAGGATTAAAAAGAAAACAACAGTTGGCATCCTCCTTGGAGCACACCCGTGCCCTTCTCTCAGGCACATACTTTTTTAAAAAGCACTGAAGGAAAAATGAAATAAAATAAAATAAAAAATAAAGCCCTGACTGGTGTGGCTCAGTGGATTGCGTGCTGGCCTGCAGACCAAAGGATCGCCGGTTCAATTCCCAGTCAGGGCACATGCCTGGGTTGCGGGCCAGGCCCCCAGTAGGGGGCCACACAAGTGCAACCACACATCGATGTTTCTCTTCCTCTCTTTCTCCCTCCTTTCCCCCCTGTCTAAAAATAAATAAATAAAATCTTTTTTTAAAAAAACAAAAACACTGAGGACCCCACAAGATTTGCAACCAGGGGAGCAGTGCACAACTGCAGCTCATCCCAGGCTAAGCCCCTGAACCCGTGTCCAAGGCCCCCTTTTCTGACTTCTCAGTGAGCCTAAGCAGCCCCGCCTTGGCTCACTTCTTCCCTGTCAGGACCTAGAGAGCCGAAGCAGCTCTGCCTAGACTTGGTCCTGTTGCATCTACCTTAAGCACCCCCCCCCACCTTTTTTTTTTTTTTACCATCCTCGCCCCCTTTTTTTTTTAAATTTTTTAAAATTTATTTTTAGAGAGAGGGAAAGGGAGGGAGAAAGGGGAAGAGAAACATCGATGTGTGAGAGAAACATCCGTTGGTTGCCTCTTGTATACCTCCAGCCAGGGACCTTGCATGCAGCCCAGGCGTGTGCCCTGACCAGGAATCAAACTGGCAACCTCTCAGTTTGCAGGACAACACCCAATCCATTGAGCCACACTAGTCAGGGCTCACCATCCCCAGCTTTAATAAATATACTCTCAAAATAAAAATAAAAGATAAATTTTAAAAATGAGAGAAACCAGCTGTTGATACATGCGACAACTTGGATGACTCTCAAGGGCATTATGCTTAGTGCATAAAAAACCAACCTCCAAAGGTCTTACATGATTCTATTTGCATAACATCCTAAAAATGACAGTTTTATAGAAGTGGAGAACAACTGAGTGGTTGCCTGCATTTAGGGGAGGTAACAGGGAGAGAGGTGGGTATGAATATAAAGGGATAGCAGGAGGCAGATTTTTGTGGTACTATAACAGTTTTCTGTCTTGGTGGTGATGGTGGTGGTTACACAAATCTGCAATAAAATTTACGATAAAATTCCATAGAACTATGACTACACTGTACCGGTGTAAATATCCAGGTTTTTGTTTGAGCTATCCTTATGTAAGATTAGGTGAAATTGAGCTGAAGTGTACCTGTGTCCTGTCTGAACTATCTCTGCAACTTCTGTGAATAAATGTTTCAAAACTTTTTTTTTTTTAAGTAATGAATTGTTGGTATACACGGCGAAGTTAAATCCTCTTTCACTTAGCTTAACTGCACTGTAAGCGAAAGAAGCCTTACTCAAAAGGCTCCGTGCATACTGTGTCATCCATTTATGTTGACATGTGGGAATAGGCAAACTATAGGGCAGAGAATATATCGGTGGTTGCCTAGGATTAGTGGTTGGGGATTGGCTACAAAGGGGCAGCACGAGGGGACTTTGAGGGGGTGGGGGCAATGGAACAGTTCTGTATCTGGGTGGTAATGATGGTTATTCAACTGTACACATTTGTCAAAACTTATAAAACTGTAAAAGAGTGAATTTTACTGTATGTAAATTTTTAAAAATCAAAAAAGGAAACTAGTAAAACAAATAGATTTTCTAAGAGCTTACCTTTTGATAACCGATAATTTTCCAGAAATTTCTAAGAATTATGTGTATTTTCTTTCCCAACAGGTGACGCTATGAGCGAAGAAGACATGTTTCAGGCAGCCGTGAACATGTCTTTAGAAACTGTTAGCAATAATTTCGTAACAGAAGAAAAAAAATAACTTTTACAAATCTCTAAAACATTCATACTTTCCAACATTATCCTGTGTGATTAAAGCATGGGGTCCATTTTGGTAATGCGTCAAAGAGAACAATGTTCAACAGAGGAAATAAGACTTTTAGGTGGTTTGCAAAGGAAAAGATGAGAAAGTGGAAAATGTGTCACTTGTAGGACTAAATAATGATCCTTCAAATACTAGCCAAAGAGGCATTCAGCAATTAAAGAAATTTAAAATAGTTTTTTAAATGTTCCTTTTTCGTTTTTGAGAGTGCAATATCTAACGTGTCTAAAATTAGGGCATTTTTCTTGGATATTTTTGCAGACCAACTAATACGTCCTTGCCACAGAACTTTTCCTGCACATTTTGTTTTCTCCTCCTCCCTTCTGGGTCGGAGATTTGGCTCACTTTCATCACCTAATAGTTGCTTCTATTTAGTTAATAGACTTATTAACTAAAGTAACCTTTTAGAACGGTGTCTGCTCTCTATGTCGATTAATAGTAATGGTTCCAGAAGGACAAGTGTTCTCCTTCCACCTGTGTATTGTGCACTTGGGTGTTTTCTCATGTCACTGTGTCTCTGTTCAAATTTATCTGCTACTTGGTTTTTATTATTTTTCTGCAACTCTTTTAAAAGATAGTTATCTTTCTTTAGGTTTTGCTTTTTAAGGCCTCCAAGATGGGTTCATTATTTCATGATTCTGGTGCATTCCTAAACTCTGAAATCAGCTCTGCACAAGTATTTAAGAATAAATGAGCATTTCTAAAATGTATAAGCACATCCTTTCCAAGATGCTTTATGAATGTCTTCTCAGTTGTGTCAGAGCTTTGCAGCTTTGTCGTAACCCTCTATTCAGCACCTTGTTATTTCCTCTTTTCCAGTTGAGAAAAACAGAAGCATAGTACGCAAGCCAAGTTTCCTTCTGTTGTCAGACAACATATAATACCCACCATGAATGTATAATAGGCAAAATTTGGCCTTCAATTTTCGCAGCAGATTCATTTTATTTTTTCTCTTGTGACTAGAGCTCTGTGTTCTATTTACAGCTGAGTCCTGGAATGTAGATGCTGCTTCTGCTGTTCACCTTCTGATAGGAATAGCTTGTCAGATATGATGATCTGGGACATAAAAACAATTTATTCACAAAAATATGTTTAAATTTATACTGTGATTTAACACTTGCATCATGTTTAAAAAAGCTTAAGAATTACAGAAGTCACATGGTACTGAATGGATCTGTAAATAAGAAAGCCTTTAGTTTTGATAAACATTCTTTAATTAGGATGCACGAGAGTCTCTTGTAAGGTCAATACAATGCTATGATTTTGGTGAAAACTAACCATGTCTCTCTGAAGTGGGCATTTTAGATTCTGTCATATACTCCGCATCCCTCATTCTTTATTCCCTTTTGAAGCCCTTTTGAATGTTGAATTTAAGAAGTAATTTCAGCCAATGACTGAGAAAATTAAAGTATGGTAGGTTGCTATACTGGTGTGTGGCAGCACACATTTTATCAGGGAAATTTTTTTGACCTAGGATTTATTGCTAAGCAAAACTGAGAAAATGCCTTTTATTTATGATTATGAGACAGCTTTTTCTTGGAAAGAAGCAGATTTTTTTAGTTATTATTTTGTGCCAAATGAAGTTTCCTGAAGTTTCCCTTACATAAAATTAGACAGTTTTCCTTTAAAACCTAGTTTTCTTTTCACAATTGAAAATGTTCCAGGAGAATTATAAAAATTCAGAACTGCAAGGGATGTTAGAGTTTTGTACTCCTCTCTCAAGGTGTACAAATGAAAATATGTATTTGGCCTTTACCTTTTCCCATTGGAAATTTACATAAAACTCTTCATACACTTTAATTGATGAGCTATCTAATATAAAAATGAGAAAACAAATACGCATAAATTTTAACCTTCGAGTTTATAAAGCTCTTATATTACCCTTATTAAAGCCTTTAAGGAAATATGACATGTTGACCTTCATTTGTTAGGGATTTTTAAAAAGCAAAGTCGAGCATACACTGGATATGTTTGAATGTGTTTATTTTGTTTGTTGTGACATTGTTATATTTGGCAGGCAGTTACAGAATGCCATCTTCTTTGGATTGGCTTAAGTTTAATTGACCATCTCAACTCCATTGATTGTCCAGTATGAAAAGATGCCAGTGCTCATAGCCACAATATCAGAAAATTTAAAAGTCACACAAAGGTATAGGTCACACATCAGGAACTGCTGTTTACAGTAAGCCACCTGCAAGAAACCCCGGAACAATGAAATTTATGTCCTGCCAACAACTTTATGTTAAGATTTCCATTCTGTTTTACTAATTGGGAACACCTTAATGTTTAACATTTAAACTCATGGTATCATTTTCTAATGTATAATTTTTATTACCAGGGTAAAATACATACAGTGGCTATGCTGGTGTTGTAAGTAAAGTTTAAAGGAGCTTTAGAAATGCCACTTTCATATTTTGCGATGTCATAGGTTTAATAATAAATTTTTTATGTTTTAAAAATTCAGAATAGTTCTGATCTAAAACCATCAATATGCATTTTTACAATAATTAACGTATAAACATTTCTCTGTTGTACATTGAAATGGTTTCTATAGATTAACTGTATTTCAGCTCTAAGATCTCGGCCAAATAATTTACCATTCACAGAATATTTAAGGAGGTGCTTTTTTTTTCCTTTAAAACTTGATTTTTCTTAAGACTTTATTCATGCCAAAGTTAATGAGGAAATAAGCTCAAAAGTAGCTGAGAATCATTGTAGGCAAAACTACCAATTGTCCACAATGTTTCATTTAATATTAAGTTCAATAAAGTAAGTCACATTTCTAATGTCTTCATGCTTAAATAGTATCATGCTAGTGCCAAGATTCACTAAATGTCTTCAAACTGGCCCGTTGAACCTGTGCAGATTCAAAAAAGAATTCATTGAGCACATAAGCAAAACATAGTAACTGAAATATCTTCAGTTGAAAAATTTTGATGTTTTGAATTCTTGATTCAATAATATTGATGACTTCCTATTAAAAACTTAAGCTGACGTGAGAGAGGCTTATGACCACTACTTTCAAAGTAAATTGTTGTGTCTGGGCCCTGACAAGTACAGGGATGTTCTGTATGTGATCTTAATTGAGAAAAACCAGATTGAATCAACTAATCATCTCAGTAGTGTAAATAATTTTTCATATTTTCAAATAAAAATTTCCTTCATTCCTGGCCCTTTTATAATCAGCATCTTTTGCTAAAAGAGTGAACTGGCTTATATTGTTTTCTAAAGTCTTATACATAAAAATATTTTTGTTCCATTCTGCTTTCATGAATGAAAAGATTGACATGGTTGGTTAATTCTTGTATTTTGATTTTTAAAAAATTTGAATAAAACCTTTGCTGTTTTTATTTTTTTCTAAAATGATCTGACATTTTAAGAATTAATGCTAGTAACATCACTTTTAAATGTACAGTAATTGGCATGCTAAATTAATAATGTATCAATATTTTAAGACTATGGACTCAGAAAAGAGTAGGGAGCAATAGTGAAATATATGTGGAAATTCTTGATTTATTGAGGAAGCACTTCAGTTGTGTCTTGCATAGTTCAAAGGTGAATGTTTCTAGGGTTTTTAAAAAAAATTTTTAATTGACTTTACTGGGGTGACATTGGTTCACAAAATCATACAGGTTTCAGATACAACTCAAAACATCATCTGCACAATGTGTCGTGCACCTGTCACCCAAAGCAAAGTCTCTTTTTTCCATCCCCATTTATCCAGCCTTTGCCCACCTCCACTTACTCCCCCCCCTTTCCCTCTGGCTAATACTACCCTATTATCTGTGTCTATATGTTATATATGTTTTTTAGCTTATTCCTTTCATCTTCTTTCATTCAGTCCCCCAAGCCCTCTCCCCTCTGACAGCTGTCAGCCTGGTCTATGTATCCATGCCTCTAAAGAGGAAAGCGTACATTTGAATGTGATTATCTAATTTCTACAACACTGGGTTACTAGGAATAACTTTAAAAATTACTTTTCTGTATAAATACACACTATATTTGAAATTCAGCTACAAAAAAACACCGGAAATAAAAAGCATTGTCTTTTGGCCATGACCCAAGTGCACTGTGACAGTGCTGTTTGCTCAGGACTCAACTCTGCAGCCCTCCTGTGTGTGCCCCTCTCTGAGTTCTTTTGCTGTTATTACACACAATAGGCCTTCCTGTCTGGCCCTTAGGCGAGCTGGGCTTCCAAAGCACTGTTGAACATGGAGGATTCTATTGTTGATGTGGATGTTGGATAAGTTGTATTTTAAATATCAAAGATTATTAAATAAAGATGTTTGCTTTTTTATTTTCCTTTTTGTGTTGTTAATTTGTAGCCTTGCCATTCAGAGTTTGGCTGGAGGACCAGAAGCATTTGTACTACCCGAGAACTCTTCATAAACGCAGGGCTTCAGGCCACACTCGGCCTGCCGTGATCCTGTGTTTTTAACAGAATCCCTGGGGATTCACGTGCAGAGTGAAGTTGGAGAAGCGTTTTGTGGACCGTGCTGCTGAGCAAAGCGGGCCAGGGGAGCCCACCGCTACTCTGTTCCACCTAACTGCCGCCGAAGGGCCCTTCGTTACTGGAGCCTTGATCTTTCCTACTAAGCGAAGAAGCCCACGTTTTCATTTGAAATTAAATTTTTAATGTTGGCTCAGTTATTTTTTAACCCTGAGGGCCAAACTACATTAGTGACGATTTTTAAGAGTGCTGGTTTTTCCTTATTTTATCCAACTCTGGACACCAGAATCCAACTAATAATTGGACTCTGCCTGGACTTACTGAGGATTATAGAATCCTCCAATTTTATAATGGTTGTATATCCATTTGAGCCTTAATTAGATAATAAGACAGCCATGGAAAGGTGTGGTGCCACCATACTTTCCTGAGGAAACAAGCCTGATGGCTGTGAGGAGGGGGGTGGCTACTTGTTTCTGGTGAATGGAGAGAAGGCCGAGGAAGCTAGCAGGCGAACGAAAGATGAAACAAAATCTTTCCATGAAAGGTTTTATAAAGATCAGGTATGGATCATATTTATACTTTATTATGCCAAGCACTCTGGCTTCACTTTATAGAATATTCCCAAGCCTTTAAAAAAGTTTTTTTTAAGGCCCATTATATCCTCTACCAAAGAGCATGCCAGGTCCACCTCAGTTAACAAAAAAACCCTGAATGTTTAACATATGTCAGGTTAGAATTTTAGTGAAGATTTCCACTACCCACTTATGCATTTTGTTGTTTAATCCTGTGTAATTATTTTCATCACCATCAGACAACTATAGTTCAGGTTTTTTTTTTTGTTGGTTTTTTTTTAAAGATTTTATTTTCAGAGAGGTGGGAAGGGAGGGAGAGGGAGAGAAACATCAGTTGGCTGCCTCTCACAGGCCCCCAACTGGGGACCCAGCCTACAACTCATGCATGTGCCCTGACTGGGAATCAAACCTGTGACCTTTCGGTTCATAGGCCAGCACTCAATCCACTGAGCCATACCAGCCAGGGCCAGTTTTGAAACTTTAATATCATTTTGGTGGTTAATGCACTTCATCAACTATAGCAATATCTTTCTCAGCCACTTCTAGTCCAGGACATCATCATATCACCTAGAAACATGTCCAATAACATCTTAGCTGTCCACTTGGCCTTCAGCCTCTCTGTTTTTGAGTCTAACCTTCCCAAAGCTGTTTAGCCCCATCACTCCAATTACTTTTAAGTGAAACTTCATTACTGTCAACATGCTATCAGAGGGAATAGAATGTGTAAACACTGGAAGGGATGATGCCAAATTATTATTTGCTGAAATGACTTGTTTGCTTAGACAACCCAAGGAAATTAACAAATGCTATTGAACTAATAAGAGAGGTCATTTTATAAATAAACTGATGCACAGAGGTTAAGTAGCCTACTACTCAAGGTCATGCAAGCTACTACCAAGTGTGAGATACAGGCAGTCAGCCCCAGAGTCTGCACATCTAACCCATGGGCAAACGTTTAATAAACATTTCCAGAACAAGATGCAAGTGTTCTTTTAAAATCATTTCAATTGCAGGGAGAGCTTCTATTGATTCCAACTACTGGAGGCATTGCCATGATCCATTCACAAGTAGTACAATCTGTGGTCCCTCCTGTGAATAACATCAGAGAGAAAAGACGCCAGTACATTCACTGTTATGCTTCAAAGACCTGCAGACCTATCCTCCTCTTATCAAAGCAAAAAATGCAGTAGTCTTTCTGGCCAGGTAGTGTGTGTCCTTGTACCATTGCAGCAGTAGCTTGTAATTCATGGGAGCTATCTCCCTTTAGGGAGGAAAGCAAGCAAGGCAGGACATTCTGCTGTGTGCAATTTGTGTATCAGCAAGTGCCACCAATACCATAGAAAGGCAGGATAGTAAGAAGCTAGGAAAGTTCCTTGGCAAGAGGAATGAAGGAAACTGAGACAAGATAGTTAAAGAAGGCCAAGCAGCTAACAGCCTACTAATAAACTGCAAGATCATATCTTGCCTAACCAAGGACACTTAGAAACAAACAGGACATACCTCTCCACCCCAATCAGAAGGCGAGGAGCTTAAATCACCCTGGTCAGGGAGATGGAAAACAGAGACCCAGTTGATGCCATTAGTGCCAGCCAAACCCCAGAATGGATGAAGTCAGGAGAATATATAACAATAACCAAAAAACCAATTTGAGCCAAACAAATCCAAGATAAAAGTAAAACAGTGAAGCTGACCAGAAAATGACCCCAAACTCCCCTATAAGCTCATTTCGATGTATCAGCATATTAAAGGACACACCTGGAAAGCCGTTGCATATTCTGTTGAGATCCTCCTGAGAACTCCACTAAAACCCCTGCTTTTAGAAAACAGATAAGAATCCTCAAGACAAAGGACACTTATTTTCTCCTAAGCTCTAAGAGGCCCCATGAGACTGCATTGCAGCCAGGGGAGCAGCAGGCAGCATCACCTCCTCCCAGGCTAATCTCAACTGTCTTAAAAGGCCCGTCTTTTGTCTAAGTTCCCTCCTGAGTCCACACAGCCCCATGTGGCTCACTTCTGCTTCTGTAACTTGCTTCCTGAGTCCACGAAGCCCAGCATGGCTCGCTTCTGTTACTGTGACCTCCATTCCTGAGTCTAGGCTCACTCCTGTTGCTGTGATCTTGCCTCTTCCATCTTAAGCCTTTCCTTTGTTTAACTGTCCCTAGCTTTAATAAATGTACTCTCAAAATCACCTGCACTCATGTCATAAAATCTTTCCAACACAAAGTCAAGAACCCACACATTTCAGACCATGCCAGGGCAGACCCGCCTCAGTCCTGATCTCTTTTTGGGTGGCAATGGGAAAGTTTCCATTAGAACAGGGTTTCTTCCATATTAAGTTGCCTGCTGTCCTCAAATGAGTTATTTGGGGAAAAGGTGGTCTGCATTTTTTCCTTCATTGGTTAAGCCAGCTTCATGAATAAAGGTCTTCTTATATTCAGGAAGGCGGGCTTTCAACCTTGAGCTGGAAAGACACCAGAGAAAATTTCTACTATAAAAGGTAATCCATATGTGTGTGTTTCCTGCCTGGACGCTTGACTTTGCAATCCATCCTTTCTGCGTATCCCCAGCAAATACCGTGGGGCCGGCCCAGAGCAGTGCAGCCCTCCAGAGGTTGTCCAATAATGGATATAGTTACTTGGTGCAGCGACCCCGCCGTGTCTCCTCGCACTACTGCCTCCGCGGCTGTCAGAATTAAAACAGGTTTCACCAACACAGTGAGGCCACGCGGTTCCCGAGCCACGCCAGCTTAGGGGGCGCGCACCCATGGAGGCTCGGCTCTGCCTGACACCCAGCTACTGCCCGCTGACAGCGCCGTTTCGCCGCGGGTTTCTGCGGCTGGTCCGCCGCCCCGGCCGGCAGGCTAAGTGGAGGTTGACCTAATCTTTAGCTGCGGGCAGCGGCTCTTGCCGACCGCACTCGGTCCTCCGCGATCCCACGCTCCCTTGCGCCAAGGACACGTCCGTCGACTCCGCGGGGCCCTTCTACACCACCGCGGCGCCTCTCTATGGTTCGTTGCCGCGTTGCGAGTGGGTGTCATGGCGGCCGGCGTCGAGTTGGCAGGAGTTGCCCTCAGAACTGGGGAAAGTCACTAAACCAGAGGAAGAAGTGGCCCAACCCGGACGGTGGGAAGTCGTAGGAATGAGCAGAGTCCCCGCGGGGGCGACTGTGTTACAGAAGGCGGGGCCCTGGTAAAGTCTCAGGCCGGGCCTCTGCGTTTCGATGCAGAGCCGGACGTTGGGGGGAGCCCCTCATTGTGTTATCGAATCCTGAGTGTTTAGATTTTGGGGCGAAGGCAGCCTTTCGAGGACATTTGGCGGGGTCGTCCGACGGTGCTGGACGCTTTTCTCGGAGCGGACCAGGTCGTTTCTCTGACCCGCAGCGATGTCGTCCTGGTTTGGGAGCCTCGGCTCCGGCTTGGGCCAGTCTCTGGGCCAAGTAGGGGGCAGCCTGGCTTCCCTCACTGGCCAGATTTCAAACTTTACCAAGGATATGCTGATGGAAGGCACGGAGGAAGTAGAAGGTAACAGCTGGAGCGACGGGGGAGGGTTTTTTGGGACCCTGGGAGCGTCCGTTTGGCCACCACGTCCATCCGTCAGGAGACGTGGACGGGTCGCAGAGGAGTGTCACTCCGCCCTTTTTTTGTTTGCATTTCTTCTTTTGCCTCTTCCTCACCGATTTTCTCTGGTGAGGGACCCCCGGCGTCCGGGGGAAGAGTTCTAGTTTCCCCCTTGAAATTGTCTGGATCTCTCCGAGCGGTGAGAAGCTGCGCGGACGTTGAGTCGAGTTTATTTTTGTTTGGTTTCTCCACGCCCACCGCTTACTTTGCTCTCAACTTGGGGGCGGAACTCATTTTGATGCTCTTCCTTTATACTGACAGTTTAAAAAAGTGTTTTGTGTATGACACATAGTCACTTTTTTCTTCGATTTATGTAACAATTGCAGTAACTCATAAGTTATCTAGTGTCGTTTACCCTGGCCGACTTGAATATACTGTTAGTGAAGCAGGTATAAAAAAATACATATATATATATATTTTTGCTTATCCTGTTGACATAGCGTTCCAACTGAAAATGTGTTTTTCTGCCTAATTGCTCAAGTAGAACAAGGGAGATGCTTTATTCTTGGGTATCCTTAGCAACCTTCACTCATTTTTGAAGTCCTCATTTTGTTTTACTGATGAATAGCGACTCAGAGTTTCATGGCAATCGATAGTTAGTTACTATTTTGATTTCCTGATATTTCTTTCAGCAAGTAGTATTTAGATCAAAAGAGGTCTTTCGTCTCAATTCTAGATCTGCCTCCAGAGAAGTAATGGGCTGGTCGTTTGGATGAGAGCAGTTCCTTTGACAATTTTATTCTTTATACATTAATAAATTAGCGTTCTGGTTTAATTTTTAAAATCCTGATGGAACCGAACCTTCATGTTTACTTGGCTGAAGTAAAATTAGTTTGATAAAAAGATGGTATTTATACTTAGAATTTCTGCGGGGTCTAATTAGAGGGGAAGAGAATTAGGGGGCCGCTTCAATCCATTTTACTGCTTGGAGTGCCGCTGGGTGGGACGCACCTCAGGTCGGGCAGGTTGAGAATGGGAGTGAAAGCGATCCTTCCCGAGTTAAGGAAGGAAAGGGCCGTGTGTTCTTGAGGGCAGTCAGAAGCAGCGAAGGGCTGGGTAACGGGGGAAGTGACCAGCCTCTCCTTGACTCCTGCAGAGGGGAAAGCAGTTGCCAGTGCCCTTGACCCTAAACAAGAAAATATGCATCCACCCGACCTGGTTGTCCTGCAGGCTTAAAGTGGAACCCATTTCGTTCTTCCCACCAGATATATTCCTGTGTTCTCAGTCCTAATGGTTTCACCATCTACCCAGTCTCTGAAAGTGGAAACCTTTGTCATACTTGCTTCGCCCCTTTTTCATCTCTTCCAGTTGGTCATCAAATCTTGTTCACTTGTGCCAGAATTGTTTCTTTTTTTTTTTGTACTTTCTTTTATTACTCCTTTTTCTTTAGTTCATAGCCCCATTATTTTTCCCATGCACTACTCCTGTTTCACATCCTGTCATCCATTTCTCCCTACTCCACTCCATTTTCTGTTATGTTGCCAGTTACTCTTCTAAAAACATGTGCTTTAAAATCTCTTGACCCTGTTATTTACGGAATAAAATTCAAACCTCTTGGTTTTGGAAGACCAAAAACCTACCCTATCTGGGTTCAATCCACCTTTTCCAGTCTTACCTTTTGTTCCCTCCTCTTCTCTTCCAGTTACCAAATGTATGCACATAACATACACATGCATGCCTGCACCCAGAGCATATGCCACATGGAACTTTGTACACCTACACAGCGTCAAGCTTCTGCATGGGAAGCCCTTCCTTTTCTACTTCCTCCTCTGTCCTCCTTTGCCTAGAAAATAATTTTTCCTGCATGACCCTGCTCACGTGTCAGGTTGTTAGCGAAACCATTCTGCCTCCATGGCAGGTTGAATTGATTGTAGGAGATCCGTGCTCCAACAGAACTTTGTGGATCTCTCCCTGACAGCACTTACCATATTGAGTTATCATTTATCTCTTTCCTTGAGACCCAGGGTAGGGACTGTATTTTATTTATCCTTATATTACCAGTATGCGACATCTTTTCTGGTGCATAGAAGGTCAGTAAAAATTTTGCTCAGTGATTAAAATTCTGCAGAGTTGTTTTGTGATTTTGTTTTTCTTTGTATTAAAAGGGCTTGCTTAACACCTAATTTATTGGTTTTGTAAATCATTTAAAAATAGGATCAGAGTACAGTTCATTTATTCATGCAACAAGTATTTATTGAGTGTGTATTCTGTGTCACCAGTGAACAAGGTAATAGTTCCAAAATAGCACTGTTGGTACAGCTATTTACATATTTACAGTATCAGAAAGTGGCTGTTCTACCAAACACAGTCCTGATTTATTCAAGGTTAGGAGCTTGGGATTTTAAGTCAGACATGGATTGAAATTCTACTTCCATGCTTTAAAAATTGTGGGATCGTTGGCCAATTATTAAATACTTAACCTCTAAAAGGCAGGATTTCCTTACTTGTTAAATAGTGATAATCATACCTATCATGAGGTTGGGAGGATTAAATAAAATCATGAGTGGAAAATACCTAGCACTGTGCCTAGTGAATAGTAAGCATTTATAAACAAATGGTAGCTGTTGTTTTTGTTTTCTTTCATGGAGAAAGAATTTTTTGTTCTGTATAACATCTCTGTATAAAAAGACCAGAGTTTTTTGGAGGGAGGTGAGAGAGGGAGGTCTACATTAACCATTTTTATCCCTCTTTGAAACAATTGCCGCTTCTATAATTACCTTCCTAAACAGATCAGATTGTAATTTGTTGTCTTCTGAGTAGCAATTAGATAGCCGGCCAGAGTTTTAGCAAGAGGTATAAACAACCGCTGAAGCAACACCACCTGGTGATTTCAAAACAAGAAGAGTGGGCTTGTCACTTTTCTTGAATGCCACTTATATTTTCTTTCGATTTAAACTGTAATTCAGAGAACTTGTTTTTATAGTATTAAAGTGCTACGAGTAATGAAAAATACTAGTACTAACAAAAAAAACTAATTGTGGATGATGATTTTTCTGGCAGCATCAATGGTGCCATTTTGCCATTGCTGGCTTCTGACTCTTTTTTTTAAATTAAAATGTATAAACCCAGACCGAGTTATTCCTGTTTTAAATAAATTGTGTATATTACTTGAAATAAGTGTTCTTATAGTGTATTTTCATTCTTTGTTTATAGATTATTATTTGATAGTACTGGGAGCAGAAGATGTTAGAGATAAGGCCTTAGACCCCAGTTGCATAAATTTCATCTAAACAGAGAGATATAATTTGTAAAACTTAATTTCCCAAATTTCAGTGAAACTTCCAAGAAATATAGACAGACATCCTAGGGTGTAGAAGATAGACAAAGAGAATGCCTTTTATGACAACAGAACATTTGTGGCAGTAGAAAGTTGTGATAAAATCAAGTGATATCTTCTGAATATGTTCACAGATCAGCATGCCATTCTGTTTCAAACTCAGTGAAATATATTTCCCTTAAAATTCCTGTTTATTAATTTATATGGTGTTGATCATATATTCAATATGTGCTGCTATTTCTTTTGTAGCAGAATTACCTAATTCTGTGAGAAAGGAAATTGAAGCCACTATTACAACTGTGAGATTGGAGGTAAGGAAAATTAAAGACTATTATTAAACTTAGATTTTTCTTTTTCTAAACCATGAGTTATTTATGCTTTATTGAGGTCTTCTCCTTTTAATGCACTGCTTACCACTCTTTATCTCTTACTCTTCATCTAATTTTTTTTTTTAAGCATTATCATCTTCCTTTAGATGAAGGATATATTTACATGTTACTGCACTTTGCCATTTAATATTCCCATCTCTGCTTCTATGTGCTGGAAGTAGGAAAACTGACAAATGTAGAAATAATAGTGGCAACTATTTATCATTGTCAAGGATTTACTGTTTTTTAACAGTGTTGCAAAATTGCAGTATTACCTTTACTTAAGTATAATGTAAAGAATGTAATTCTGTTTAATCTAGGGCTTTTTAATCCCCTAACATTAAAAAAGTATGATATTTATATACAAAGAAGTTAATAATATAGGAATAGCAAATTAATTTTATCATCTTTTTCATTATTAGTCAGTGCCTCATGGTGACTAGTTTTGAACATTGTACTTAATAGGAATGAGGAAAACTTGGAAAGGCTTCAAAGGAAAGCCATGAAGAACATGAAAGGATTTAAAGTGGGATCCATTGTAAAGTACTAGACATTCAATGATTTAGTCTTCAGGTAAGAGCAGTGAGGGAACATTTCATAGTATTTCAGCAAAAGATATTCTTACAGGACTGTGGTAAGCATGTTTTCATATCTGTTAAGCCCATAAAAAGAAAATAGAATTTAAATATAAGAAAATATTTACTTACAAGAAACATTTTAAAACCCTGGTCTAGATTACCAAGGTAAGATTGTGGAATTTGAAAGTAGAGGGACCTCTCAAGAGGAATTACAATAGTATTCTGCCTCAATAGAAAATGGCGGTTTGGTGGCACTTAAAAGACCTTGGCGGTAACTACCTGATAAACAGGTACTTTAGTGACAGATGAACTTAATGGCTTCTTTCTTTGTAAGGCTGAGATAGGACATTGTTCCTGTAGTCCCTAGAGAAATCTTTACTATGGGCACACCAAGAAAAATTCTCTCAGAGTCGTGTGCATTGGCATTAATATGGGTAAATTTGCCAGTGTACATTCGGGGGGAAAGTAAATAGGGTTAACCTTCTTCATGAGGGTCTGCTCTGTACTGAGCTTGAGAAGGGCAAAGAAATCTTCTGTTCCGCTGTGACCTCAGGTCTGATCTCATAGTGCTGCCTTTGGACCACATGGCAGACGTGATTCTAATGTTTAGAAACCTATATTTTTAGTATAACACATCTCCAAATGAAAGCCAGCTTCCTCATTTAGTGCTTATTCAGAGGAATGTGAGTTACTTAATTTCTAGAGGAAAACAAACTATTGGACTTCCCAAGGGCTTTGTTTTGTAAGATGATTTAAACTATATGTGGTTCTTGCCTTAAGTCAGCACGTAAACATTTCACACCCTAAGCCCTTATGTGACTGTGCATTGAGAGAATAAGGTGGAGATATGATTGAAGCCATCAGGAAGCTTATAGTATACCATTCTATTTAGAAAGTTTTAGGGTAGACACGGGGCGCTGTGCTTTCCACAGGAAATTAGATTTGCGCACAGATATTTGAAGGTGACTAAGTTAATTGGGTTTCTTTAGTTGCAAGTAACAGCAACCAATCTAAACACATTTAACCCTCTGTGCCAAGAGAAATAGTTATTACATGTACCATCAGGATCCAGTGGGCTCTTAATTTTTTTGATATTAAATCATTTTATAAATAATTTACAGAAGTAAGAATAAAGTCATAGTGGGAAATTTTATTAGACATTTTAAGTAGAACTTATATGTAGCAAATCCAGGTTTTTATTTTGTATGTGTAGTTTTAAAAACATATACTCAAAATAGGCAAGTTTCTTTGAATGCAGTTTACTGCTTATTAATTCTCACACCTGAACTGGGGTGTATCTTACCTTGTAAATACTGATTCTAGATTCACTTACATTTCTAATAGACTTTAGCTTATCGTTACTTCTTGTTCTTTTTCTTTGTCATTAAACCCAATACTTTTGAAAGCTTTAATGGTTCATGATTTTGTTAAAGAGGCTTGTTGTCAAACAACGTTGGGTTGTCATCTTTGCTCCATAATCACAAAACATTTTTATTCGTAGATTTATAAATACCAACTTAAATGATCAGTCCTCTGATTTTTTTTTTGCATTTTTATGTCATCTCTTCCCTCCCAATCACTTGTCTTCAGCATTTGTCTGTGTATGAACTATATCAAGTAAATGTTCAAACGTTCCTAATGGAAGAACACTGTCACATATCCATTTAGCATAGTAGAGATAGTTCAGGTTCTCATAAAAATATCATGAGATAAACTCTTGTATTGAGAACACTGTTTCCTTCTGTTCTTAGGGATGTATTCTCACTCATCAGTTCTTGAGTTTGAGAAAATTTACCTAGGATATTGTTATTTGAAGACTTGTCTGAGATTTTGCTTCTACACTCAGTTTCACCATAACCGTTAGATTCTAGAGCGCTGTTTTCTCTCTCTTTGCATTGATCTTCTTAGTTGTGCAATAATTGTTTAATATTTTTCTGTTTTCTTTTTGTTGAAAATGAAAAATGTGAATTTTCAGCTGTGTTCAATGAAGCAAAAACAAAAGAAAACAAAACTACAAAGATGATCTCTCCAGAGAGCTTTTATCTTTTTGAAAAGGTGAAAATTTATATGGTCTGAAGAGAAACTGGAGAAAAGTTATGAATATCAATCCTTTTAGGTAGTTAGGGCTACTCAGAAAAGAAACTCACAAGCTAAAATTGGTTCCAGTAGACCTTAATGGTATAACAAGGGTTAAGCAGGATGGAATAATTTAAGGATATGAATATCTCATGGATTCCAAGCGTAGAAATTGTAGCCAGTTTTTAAGAAGGGGCTGCAACCAGAACTGAAGACCCTCAGGAATCTTCCTCTCTCATTGCTTGCCTCTGTTCTTCTTTGCATGTGTTTATTCTCTTCCCCTTTCAGATTAGCCCCCTTTGCTCCATATTCTACAAAATTGCAAATGGCCCATGACAACTCCTGGTGTGTTATGGGTCAGCCACATGAAAAGAATCTGTCCTCCATGTACTTTATCAACCTTCCTGACTTTCAGGGCTAAGGAGATGAAGGGAGACAACCAATTAGGTATTGGCAGATTGAAAGTCTTTGAGTTCTAGTTATTAATCATAGTTAAACAAATAGCCTTAGGTATTTTATTTAAGAAGCTTAGAGTGTATTTTTATGACTAGGTTTTGACTTCACTATATGGTGTCACTTCAGTTATGCATGGTGTTTTTCTTATTAACAGAAAATCATGGAAAAGCAGCCTGTAGAATAGAAAGTAATAAGTTGTGTGAACGTTGGTCCTATTTCTTATTAATATTTCTTCAGGGTAACCAAGATCTGTGTTAGATTTCTGGAGATAGGCTCCCAAACTAGGATTTGTGTATGTAGTAATTTTTCCATTAATTTACTTCACTGATTTTCTCTGGGAATTTATATAATCTCCCTGAACCATAATTTTCACATCTATCAATATCAGAAATTCCTGGAATTTAAGAAGAAAACATATGACCTTCTAGCAGCAGCTTTCTTTCCCACCATCAGTCTCCTTATTCTCAGTTACCATTGTTAGACTGTGTTTGTAGATATATTGTATTAGCAGAATTCTTAGTAAATTATTATCTGTGATAATTTGTAAGTTCCTTTTTGCAGAAAGTTTTAGTGTCCATTTGTCTTACTCCATTATGCACTACTAACTTATTCAAATTTCAGAGAATGATAATAGGTTAAGATAATTTTCCATTTAGGTACATAAAATTTAAGTATTTCTTTTCATGTATGTCAACATCTTTAAACAAAGGATTGTGATATCTAGATTCATTGAAGTATTCTTAGAATATTTTGTGTACTTCCAATTGTAGTTTTCCAAACCAAGTGGTTGACGCATTGGATTTTTCGGAAGTGCCTCAGGAACCCCAGAGGATCAGGCAGACAAGTGATGTGAGGCTTTGGCCTCCTATCTATACCTCAGTCAAAAAATTTTTTTTAAAGAATTCTTTTAAAAATTTCTGTTTGGGGAGAAAACAAAAGTTTAAACATGTAATCGAGTCCATTCATTTACCAGACATTTACTGCCTGCTATATGCTAAACACTGGGTATACAAAGATGGGGAAACATTGGTCAGTGGCTTTTTCTCCGCAAAAAATCAAAGCGAGGAGATTTTTTTAAACTTTGGTTCAGAATTATGCATAATCTCTATAAACATGCTTATTGCACTAGTAACTTTAATTGAAAGTGTATTCTAAAGGCCAGAATTTTGTCAGACCTATATTTTACATCTTTTTTTGTATGAAGCAATGTTTTTCATACCATGCATATAACTGTTACGTTTCATTTTTTTAGTCTTTTTGTTGAAAATACTTTTTGCTTTGCTTCTAGAATGAAAGGCTTAAGAAACTATGTGCTGATCTAGAAGAGAAGTTTGAAGCTTCAGAACTTCAAATAAAGCATCAATCTACAAGTTATCGAAATCAACTACAGCAAAAAGAGGTAAAGGTTATTACAGTCACTCCATGCTTATTTCAGTCTAAGGTATTTAGGAAGTTTTTTAAGAGTTATAATAGAAATCAAGTTTTATTTAGGTTTCTGGCCAAGATGGAGGCATAGGTAGATGTGCTTTCCTTCTCGCACAACTTAAAGAAGGACAACAACCAATTTAAAAACAAAAAACAACCAGAACTGCCAGAAAATCAAACTGTATGAAAGTCCGACAACCAAGGAGTTAAAGAAGAAACATTCATCCAGATGGGTAGGAGGGGTGGAGAGGACTCAGGACAAGGCAGTGGCAGGTGGATCAGGTGGGCAAGGCGATGGCTGTGGAGGTTGGCAGACTAGGTGGTCCCACATTCATGTGCAGAAAAACCAGAAGGAACAAATGGGGAATGAGGTAGACTACAACCCAGGGTTCTAGCTCTGGGAAAAGCAAATTTCAAAACCTGTGGCTGTAAAAACCTGTGGGGGTCATAGCAGCGGGAGAAACTGCCAGTCTCACAGGAGAGTTTGTTGAGGGGTTCACAGGGTCCTAGAACATACACAAAGTCATCCACCCGGGAACCAGCACCGGAAGGGCCCAATTTGCTTGTGGATATTGGGGGAAGTGAGTGAAAGTGGGATGAGAGCCGAGCAAGCGGCATTGTTGCCTCTCTGACCCATCCCCCACATACAGTACCATAATGCAGCCAGCAAAGTGTGTTGCCCCACCCTGGTAAATACCTAAGGCTCTGCCACTTACAACATAACACGTGCACCAAGAAAAAGTAATATGGCCCACATGAAAGAACAGATCAAAACTCCAAAAGAAGAACTAAGTGACGAGGAGATAGGCAACCTGTCAGATGCAGCTGCAATAATTACCAATTCAGAACATTGGTAATTAGGATACTCACAAAAATGGCTGAGTACAGCTGCAAAATAAAGGAAGAAGTGAAGGCTATGCAAAGTGAAATAAAGAAAAATACACAGCAAACCAGTAGTGAATGGAAGGAAACTGGGACTCATTAACGATTTGGAAGAGAAGGAAGAAATAAACATTCAGCTGGAACAGAATGAAGAAACAAGAATTCAAAAAAATGAGGAGAGGCTTGGTAATCTCTGGGACAACTTTAAATGTTCCAATACCCAAATCATAGGGATGCCAGAAAGAGAAGAGGAAGAGCAAGAAATTGAAAACTTACTTGAAAAAAATAATGAAAGAAAACTTCCCCAGTAAGGCAAAGGAAGTACACTTCCAGGAAGTCCAGAAAGCTCAGAGTCCCAAAGAAGTTGGACCCAAAGAAGCATGCACCAAGGCACATCATAATTACATTACCCCAAATTAAAGATGAGAGAATCTTAAAAGCAGCAAGAGAAAAGGAAACAGTTAACGTCTACAAAGGAGTTCCCGTAAGACTATTAGCTGATTTCTCAAATCTTTCAGGAAAGAAGGGGCTGGAAGAAGTTATTGGAAGTCATGAAAGGCAAGGACCTACATCCAAGATTTCTCTATCCAGTAAAGCTGTCATTTAGAGTGGAAGGACAGATAAAGTGCTTCCCAGATAAGGTAAAGCTAAAGGAGTTCATCATCACCAAACCCTTATATGAAATGTTAAAGGGACTTATCTAAGAAAAAGAAGAAGATTGAAACTATGAACAGTAAAGTGACAACAAACTTACAACTATCAACAACTTTACCTGAAAAACAAAAGCAAAACAAACTAAGCAAACAACTAGAAGAGGAACAGAATCAGAAATGGAGATCACATGGAGGGTTATCAGCAGGAGGGGGTGGGCGGAGAATGGGGAAAAAGGTACAGGGAATAAGCATAATTGGTACAAAATAGATGGAGGGGGGGTTAAGAATAGTCTAGGAAATGGAGAACCAAAGAATTTATAGGTATGACCCATGGACATGAACTAAGGGCGGGAATGTGGGTAGGGGGTGGTTCAGGGCAGAGGGGGATAAAGGGGAGGAAAGAAAATGGGCAACTATAACAGCATAATTAATAAAATATACTTGAATAAATGTAATGGAACAAAGACTTTTTTTATAAATATACTTTTTTTATAAAGTATAAGTTATCTTTAGGCATCTCTTAAAATTTCTCATTTTATGAAACCTAATTTCTCATCTGTTTACCTAAAATTGTTTGAAATCGGTATGATCATTACTGATTTTAACTGCAAGTGTTAAAATATGCTGTATTGGCATTTACTTGATTTATTTGATTTTCCTTGGAAAAACAGAATATTGAGCATTTTATAGTTTACTTATATTCTATAATTTTTTTTCTCCTTTCGTGTGATAGAAATAGTTATTTTGGAATTGGCTTATCTTTTCTTTGCAGTGCCTGTAATAGATATAATATAATGTAACCAATGTCATTCTTCCTTAAAATATAGACTATATGTTTCATTCTGTTGTTGAATTCTTTTTAATGTTCAGTACATAACTGGAATTTAATAAACACTTCTATTGAATTTAACCTTTTCTTGTTTCATTGTGCAGATCATTTAGGTGTTCTTCATTTTGTTAATTAAATGTTCATTTCTATCATAAATTCATAATTGGGTTATTAAAATTTAGATGTACTGACTTTTAGTTCCTTTAGTGATATATTAAGATGAAAAATTAAAGCAAACCATGTTAAAGATAAATAAAACATTTAAAAAGAGCCTAGTTTCAAATCTGTTGGGAATTTCATAAAATAAAATGAATTACTACAAAAAATGAATATAAAAAAGCAAAACTACAAGTTAAATTAAAGTTGAAAGCCCACCTTTTTAAGACTCAACAGATATAAAATTACTCTATTAAATTGCTTTAAAAGTCTGTAAGTCTCACTTTTTGTTTCCATACTTTCATTGGACAGGAGCAGACATTTGTGGCATGACTCCAGCAGCCACACTGAGCAGAACTGACTGACAGATATCACAGTAGAGCAGTAGTTCCCACCCAGGGGTCTATAGGTGAATCATGTGACACTTTAAAAAAATACACATGCTTATGTTTTCCAGGAGATTCTGATTTAGCATACTGGGAAGGGGCCCTGGTATTGGTATTTTTTGAAAATTCCGTTAGTGATTCTGTTGCTTACATCCTAATTGAAAACACTGCAGTGGAAAATGTTGGCATTTTATATTCTACTTAACTATTGATATTAGAGGACAAATTAAGTGTTCAAGTTTAGAAATGCCTTTTTGTTACTAGAGCTTACACTTTTTAACTCTACAGCTTGAAATAAATGTCTATTGTATAAAGAGAACGAACTTTGTGTTATAGTGACCTTTGGAAAAAATTGTGGATTGTGGTACTTTTACTACAATGAAAGATAATATATGAATATACCTTAGCAGAATCTTTAGTTCTGCTATTTTCTAAATGTATTTGCTGTTCTCATTGTAATGTTCAAATTCCCTAAAGATGCAGTTTTCCTCATATCATTTATGGGAAGTGAATGAAATTTGCGTACTACTATAAACCTCCATTAGAAAAGGAACTCTAATGTGAAAAACTTGTTATGACATTTGACAGAGTTGTGTTTGATTTTTGTCTAGTTGCTTGACATTACACGTGTAGAAATACTATATTAGTTGTCGGCTTGTCTCTTGAAGTATTCAATTTTCCTTACCTGTGGCAGGGTATCTTCTGGACTAGCTTGAATATTTTACAAAGCTTAAATCAGGTCTCTCTAGCTTACATCTGTGTTTTGTCTTAAAATGTATGTGACATATGGTTAAGTCCTGTGTTCATAACTTCTTTTGGACAATGACTTGTCAAAACTGTGCTTGGGGTTTGAGAGTGTACTGATCTCTCCTTGAGTAAAGTTAAATTTTCACTGGCCCCTCTTTGCCAAGGCTAAAGTCAAGGACTCTTTTCTTTTCTTTTCTTTTTTCTTTTTTTACATTTTATTTATTTTTTAAAGAGAGGGAAAGGGAGGGAAAAAGAGAGGAAGAGAAACATCGATGTGTGAGAGAAACATCGTTTGGTTGCCAATGACACACCCCTCAACCAGGGACCTGGCCTGCGACCCAGACATATATCCTGACTGGGAATCAAACCGGCGATGTTTCAGTTTGCAGGCTGGCACTCAACCCACTGGGCCACATCAGCCAAGGCCAAGGCCTCTTTCATTGCATGATTTCCTCCTAAGACTCATAGAACTCATAACCACAGGCCACTGCATTATCTGAGAAGACTGGATTCATAAACTCAAGCTTCCTTCTAGTTGTACTGTATAGACCACTGCAAAGAAACTCATGATTCATGTGCATTTTAGTCCTCAGTCCAGCTGTAATCAGTTACCTAAGGCTCTTCCAACAAATGTTCTCAAGAAACTTTCCAATGCAAAGGCTGACTCACCTTTCACTTTATCATCATTTGAGGTTCAATAATCAGAAACAGAGCTCTGAGAAATTGCCTATTCTACCTGATACATAGAAGATAGTAAACCCATGTTTAACAACAAGTTCATTGCTCTGGTTACCATGTGACTGAAATTCTGATATTATACTATTCAAAACATTATCTATGCTCTAACTGTGGTAATTCTGTTTTTTAAATAAAAACGTTATCGTTGGTATGTTTCATAATAGACTTAGATTCAGTTGATAGAGTACCATTGGAGATAGTTAACATTGGATAATGTTAAACAAATTATAACTTCGTATTAATAAAATGTGCTTATTTTAAAGTACCTTCTCTAAAATATGGATTATAAACATATAGGTAGAGATCAGCCATCTTAAAGCGAGACAGATTGCACTGCAGGATCAATTGCAGAAGCTGCAGTCAGCTGCCCAGTCCGTAAATCCGGGAGCTGGCAGTGTACCAGCAGCCACAGCATCTTCATTCAGCTGTGGAATCGGTCACCATGCTTCAGCTTTACATGATGATGGCATGGACTTTGGTGATGTAATTTCATCACAACAAGAAATAAACAGACTGTCAAATGAAATTTCAAGACTTGAATCCGAAGTTGGACATTGGAGGCATATTGCTCAGGTAGGTAAACTTTTCATGAATTTTTGGAAACTGAGTGAGTGAAAAAACTGGTGCTGTATGCGTAGAGCTTTTGGTGTCAGAAAGAACTCTGGACTAGGACATTGAAACCTGTGTTCTAATTCTGCCAGTAACTTTCTAAGTGATTGTAATCAGGTCATCTTTCTCTCTCAGCCTCAGTTTCCTCTTCTGCACAGTATTTGGAAGAAATTTGCAAAATAAAAATGGAGTTGCTATGGTCGAACCAGCACCTTTCCCCCTGGAGTTCCTAAAGCTTCACTGGTGGAAAGCAGGGCTCCAAGGCACAAGATAGGAAACCACTCTCTTAGATACTGTCTGAGGTGCCTGTTTGCATTAGTTATATGTAAAATAAAAATCTGATCATTGGTATTACAAATTTGTTACACTATTTTATGTTGTTCCTCATGCATTAGACATTAAATCCTTGCTCTTTTGTTTTATATATACTACTAAGGTTGTCAATAGACATGAGATTCAAAATAATTTGGGACATTGTATGGATTAAATTTCATCAGTGTAGAGGAAAATGAAGTACATAAGTAAAGAGATTATTTTCTATTTATGAGCATAATATAATTGTGTAAAGGAGAAATCCTCCCACTTAAAATGATCTTGCTTCTCAAGTGGCTAGACATTCCTAATACCCAAAATAAATCGAGAGCCCTGGCCAGGTGGCTCAGTTGGTTGGAGTGTTGTCCTGTACACCAAAAGGTTGTGGGTTCTGTTTTCTCTCAGGGCACACTGCTAGGTTATGGGTTCAATCCCCAGCTGGCGCATGTATAGGAGGGGGCGGATCAGTGTTTCTCTTGCATCATTGTCTCTCTGTCTTTCTCTCCCCCTCCCCCTTTCCTCTCTCTCTAAAATCAATAAAAAACATGTTCTTGGGTAAGGATAAAAAATAATAAATCTAGAGAGAATGATCTGTCTGTCTATCTTATCTCTAAAAAAGTAGTTGTTCTTAAGCTTTGTATGTGTAAGAATAACCTGGGGAACTTGATAATATGGTAGATTCCCTTTCCTCCTGTCATAGATTAGGATTTTGTAGCCTATTTTGGGTCATTGGAAACTGCATTCATACAAATAAATACCCTAGGTGATTCTGATGAGGAATATATTTTAAGAGATACTGCTTAGGGTAAGATTTATTAAGGAAGAGATGGGTTTTTCGTATGTGTACCTTTGAACGCCTACTATATCCCAGACCTGTACTGGGAAAGCATAAATGGGACCTTTCAGGGAACTTAATTCTCTAGCAAGGCATAATAAAAGTTTATATTATACTTTACAAGATGTTTTCATATATGCTATTCCAGTATATATTATATTATCCTTAATAGGAATGTGAAGTAGTTATTACTTCTGCTTTGCAGATGAGCAAATTAAAAGTTTTAAGTAATACACCCATTATCACAATGATTGAGTTGTGATTCAAACACATGTCTTTTGACTCCAAATCCTATGTTCTTTCTGTTAACTGTGTCCCTTCTTTCATCCAGAGAGCTGTTTTTGGTTCTTTGTTACACTATATAGTAAATGTTGATAGAGGTAAATGAACAACATACAGTTTTGAATGAAAAGAGAAGAATCCAAAAGTTCTTTTATTTACTTGTCAGAGCAAAGGTTATTCTATATTGGGGTATAAAACTTCTGGGTAAAATTATTTTTAAAAGATTTTTACTGTTATTATTAGCATTAATATTGGGTAACTTTTCATTTTATAAATTATGTTTTAGGAAGCTGCTTTATTGTCATCAAATATACATTTTGTTAAGTAAAATATTCTATGATGCTTCTTATTTTGTAAAAATATTAACATACTTTTGAATGGCATCTTATTTTTAAGAGTTTATTTATTTTTAGGGAGAGAGGAAGGGAGGGAGAAAGAGGGGGAGAGAAATATTGATTGGTTGGTTGCCTTTTGTGCGTGCCCCAACTAGGGACTAAACCCGCAGCCCAGACATGTGCCCTGACCAGGAATTGAACCAGCAAGGTTTTGCTTTGTGGAATGACTCCCAACCAACTGAGCCACACCAGTTAGGGCTTGAATGGTATCTTTTATTTATTGTGTATTACTCATTATTAGACTAAGTTACCTAAGAGGTGCTTGATGTTCTTGAATCAGAATTTGTCTGGAAAATGCCCTGTATTTGAAAAGTATCTTTTAATAAAGGTAGTCTGTGGCTATCTTTTTAATGAGAAAATCAGTATAATTTTCTAATTGTTTTTCTGATCTAGATTTCTAAATCACAAGGATCAAATGGCTCTGATCAAAGTGAAATCTACAAACTGCAAAATATCATTAAGGTAAGGCAGATTGTTGGAATAATGGCTATTCTACATTTAAAACTTGCTTATGAAAATTATAAGCCTAAATTAATAAAAAATCTCAGTTATAAAAGTAATTATTTAGATTGTGAGATTCATTTCTCTTTTCTGTTTTGTATCTTTTTTATTCTTTATGACAACTAAGGTATATGAATAAAATACATCTCCAAAATAATTTGTTTTAAATATTTATTTACTAGCGAGTTTATATTCTGTCTCTGTTTTCTCTTGTATTTCATAAAATGGTCTATTAAAGAAGTCCAAGGTTGCTGAAGTTTCAACGTTTAGGGTTGAAGGATATTGACAAAATAAAATGCTAATGTTTTTTATTACAACTAATTCTGGAATTTTGCTAGTTTGTATCAGTTATTTCCTTCAATAAAAGTCTTAGTTACATGTACTTTTCATGACAATGAATTGTTTTTAGTGTATATAGAATTTTTAGTTCTTGTTTCTATTATCAGGGCACTAGTGTAGCTTTCGAGTCAGACCTGTGTTCGAATCCAGGCTCTATTGTTTACCAGCTGTGCTTCTTTGGGCAACTTCTGTTTTATCATCATTAAAGTAGATGTCATCGTCATACTTTCTTGTAGAATTGTTTTGAAGTGTAAATATAAAGCTCCTGGCCAAGTTGGTACATAAGTGCATAGGATTAAAGGATAACTTCACTGTCTTCTCAGAAGACAGAAGCTAATTTATAGATTAGGATTCTTCATTACAAGCAACAAAAACTATTTCTAGCAAAGTAAAACAAAAAAGGATTGATTGATTGATCGTTGATTGAAAGGACCCAGGGTAGTTTGTTCACAGGATTGAAGGACAAGTTGAGCATTTTGGCCTTAGAAAAAGACAGGAATGGGAGCAGCATCGAGGATTAAGGAAGTGGGACACAGTAGACAGACTCTTCAGGGTGCAGCTATCATAATGCTTCTGGTTTAACCAATTTCCCTTCTTGAGAGACTCAACCTAAGATCCAGCTTTCTAGGAGAGAGCTGGGGGTTTCAACTTGGGTAGCAAGCCACCTTGGTTGACAGTTTAGGAGTCCTATCAAAACTGGTGGAAGGAAAAACTGAGTGGGAGGATGAGGTAATGGGACAACAGTTACACATTGGCCAGAAGGTTGACACTGATGTTGATAGAATGTCATTAGCAGGAAGTTGTTCATGGTCACAGATGCTAAGGAAAAGAGATATTTTTGCTCACTTTTTCTTTCAGTTTTTTCTTGCTGGTATTCCCTCATTAAAAGTAAAAAAACTGTTTTTAAGGTCCAAGAAAGGAAAGGGCAAAGTTTCAGAATTGTCCAAATTTGGGACTTGTGTCTAAATTATTTTCAGCTTTACCACGTTTGGAGAATTACAGACTTTTGGAAAAATGAAATAGGTCAGGTAAATTCATTGATTATTAATATGGTTAACTTTGTTTTTATTTTTTAAGGAACTTAAACAGAACCGAAGTCAGGAAATTGATGATCATCAAAATGAAATGTCAGTTTTACAAAATGCACATCAACAGAAATTGACAGAAATAGCTCGTCGGCATCGAGAAGAATTAAATGAATATGAAGAACGAATTGAAGAACTGGAAAATCTGTTACAAGGTTGTTAATTTCATTAATTTGACATATTAGGTGAAATAATTAAATGACGAACCTAGCACTGTAAGATCAGGACACTGATGCAAAGTTGGACAAAGTTCTAAAGAGTGAGTAAATGACTAGTTCTGCTCATCTGCCAGCAATTTGCAGTGGCACTGCTATTGCCATGATTCTGCAAAAATGGATAGGTCCATTTACCTCTGTGGTAAAAAGTTATAATACAGAGACTTTTTTGCAGTGTTTGATACATGTTCACTTTCTTTCAAACTCAGATACATAGGCTTTTTAGTATTTGATTCAAATATCTTTCCCCAGCTATTTACTTTTAAATGCTTTGCTAATTGTAATGTAGTTATTTAACTTTTTTTGGCTTCATTTTTTTAGAGCATTTTTAGTTTTACAACAAAATTAAGATGGATGAGATTTCCCTTCTATCCCCTACGTACCCCTCTCCCCTACATGCATATTCTCTCCTACCATCAATGTCACTCATCAGAAGGATACTTTTTTTTTTAACCAAGGATAAAACTATGTTAATGCATCATAATCACCCAAAGTCCATAGTTTACTTTGGGGTTCATTTATGGTGTTGTACATTCTGTGGATTTTGGCAAATGTATAATGACATGTATCCATCATTATAATGTCATATAGAATATTTTCACTGCCCCCAAATCCTCTGTACTCCACTTATTCATCCCCCTCTTTATCCCCTTCAACTGATCTTTTTTTTAAAGATTTTATTTATTTAATTTTTTTAGGGGGAGTGGAAGGAAGGGAGAAAAAGGGGGAGAGAAACATGAATGTGCGAGAGAAACGTTGATCGATTGCCTCTCACATGCCCCCAGCTGGACACCTGGCCCACAACCCAGGCATGTGCCCTGACTTGGAATTAAAACTGCGACCTTTCCCATCTGTAGGACGATGCCCAACCCACTGAGCCACACCAGTGAGGGCAATAACTGATTTTTTTCTTGCCACTATAGTTTTGCTTATTCCAAAATTATCATAGTTGGAATCATATAGTATATAACCTTTTCAGATTGGCTCCTTTCACTTAGTGATATGCCTTTAAGTTTCCTCCATGTTTTTTCATGTCTTAATAACTCATTTCTTTTTAGCACTGAAAAATATTCCATTGCCTGGATATATTTGAGTTTATTAATTCATTCACCTACTGAAGGACATTTTGATTGCTTCCAAGTTTTGGCAACTATGAATAAAGCTGCTATAAACATCCTTGTTAGGGTTTTGTGTGGATATGTTTTTAGCTCCTTTGGGTAAATACCAAGGAGTGTGATTGCTGGATGATATGATAAGAGTGTGTTTAGTTTTATAAGAAATCACTAAACTGTCTTCCAAAGTGGCCTTCCCTTTTTCTTTCCCATAAGCAATGAATCAGAGTTCCTCTTGCTCCATATCCTCATGAGCATTTGATCGTGTTCGTGTTCTGCATTTTGCCCATTCTGATAGGAGTGTACTGTTGTATCATTGTTTTAAGTTGCCAAGCCTTCCAGATTCTGAAGTCTATGAAATCTTAGTTGTATGTAGCAAGCTATTTAACTCTTGGTGTATTTGTTGTCCTTAATTTCATGTTCATGTTCTAGGTGGCTCAGGAACTGCAGTAACTGATCACTCTAAAATCCATGAAATGCAAAGAACTATTCAAGTTCTACAAACTGAAAAAGTAGAGTCTACCAAAAAAATAGAAGAACTTGAGGATACAATACAAGACATAAGTAAAAAATTATCTTCTTCTGAAAACGATAGAGAAGTTTTGAGGAAGGAACAAGAACAACTAAATGTGGAAAACAAACAACTAATTAAAGAATGTGAAAGCTTGAAACTGGAATGTAGTAAATTACAATCTCACGCATTGAAGCAAAGTGATGCTTTGAAGGAAAAGGAAAGAATTCTTCCACAGAATGCAGTTCTTCCACCTGAAGAAGAAGTATTCAGACTACAGCAAGCACTGTCTGGTATAAAATGTTTGGAGCTTATTCCTGATTAGAGTTGCATTGCTTACTAGTTGTTTTTAGAGACAACCAGCACTTTCTGTAACAGGGTACTTTGTGGAAATGGAATATTCATGGAATTGACTGTGGAATTTGAACAGAATTGTTTGGTGTAGATTTAGTGCCAGTAATAGATCACAAATAGGAATTTCCTAGTCAAAAAGGTTAAGTATTGGCTGGGTGTCTCTTAACCTCCCTTCCTCATCTTTTAAGTATTTACATGGAACTCACTGATTTAGGAGGTCATGTAGATTTCTGAGAAATGTTCCTGTGGACATTTCTTGGGAGGAGAAACAGGTCTGTTTCTGTTAGTCTATATAGAACTAAATATTTCCTATACTAGAATTCATTGGGGCCCAGACCCTCCCTAGTTAGGGAATGCAGCCTACCTTCTTCAGAATTTTGTATTTTTTGAAATGATCTCTTGAATCTAAGCAAACCCAAGAATGATAAGAGCCGTAGGTCTTCCACCATTGTCCATGCTCTAGTTATTCCGTTACCATACCAGTGTTCTGTGTTACAGAAACATAGGTAGTAAGTGAAATAGGCCAGGCAGTAGTATTCATTCATGCCAGGAAAACATAATGGGAGCTCTTCAGCAGAAAAGATGCATCTCATTTTGCACTGTGTCCTCTTCTCACAGTGTAAACCCTTGCTGTATGAACTCACTCATTCCTGCTCTGGAGGTGTCTAGCTCTTGTGTGCTTGTCCTAGCCTAGTTGTTACCATGAATTCCTGACCTGGATGGCCAGCTCTCTATAAATTCAAAATCAGGTTAGGTTCAAAGTCAAGTCTCAACGTCCCGCCTCTCTTATTTTCCCTACCTTGGTAATTGGTAGCATTTACCAGTCTCCCAAAATAGAAAATTTGAAGTTACCCTGAGCGAGTTCTGTAGATTCCATTTAGCTTCTCTCAGGTTTGGTGACATTTCAGCATCGAATCCCAGAGGAGCTCGAGGGTTTCTTGTAGGAACTCTAGTCCTGGGAGCTGCCATGATGGCAAAGGGAAGCCTGTGCAGTAGGATTCTGCCCTTCTTTCTTATTTGACTTCCAAGGAGCTCTGGTCTTTTCAAAATAAATGTATCTATTTATTTAATGTATTGGATGATCCATATGAGTCTGCTGCCCTAGGCCTTCCCCTTTTTTCCATTTCCACTGCCACTGAAGAACTTCAGCCAAGTGTGTGTGTGTGTGTGTGTGTATACACACACTCCCATAGACACACACACACACGTATATATATTTTGGCCTGGGCAACTTTCATGGTCTCTGAAAGAAGCAGGGTAGCATAGTGGTTAAAAACATGATGGATTTGGAATCCAGCACCATCACTAACTAGCTGACCTTGAGCAAATTAATTAATATTTTTTTCATCTATATGGTTGTGATAGTATCTTCTTCATAGTTGTGGTAGTTGTAATAAGGGTTTTATGAGTTATTAGCTGCATAGCTCTCTAGAATAGTGTCTAACCCACAGTAAGCATTATAAAAGTGTTAGCTGTTGTTATTCTCTGTTCTCCATGATCCCTTTTTCAAACAGTTATTTTCATTCTGCAGCCAGAATGATTTTTCAGACATGCAAAGCAGGCTACTTTCCTGACTTTAGTACTTTGTGGCTCTCTGTGAACTTCAGGATAAAGTCTAAACCTCTTAATCAGATGTATAATGTTATAATGATTTGATCCCTGTCCACCTCTTCAGTTGCACCTCTTGCTCTTCTAACAGTCTAAGTTTTAGCCATTTTGAACTTCCGACATAGCTCTTTAAGCTGACAGCATTGTCTCTTAGCTCTGTTGCTTCTGCATTTACTGCTCTCTGTGTGGAGTGTTTCTCTTTTTGCTCACTCTTTGCATATTCAGAGTCAACACAGGTGTGTTCCCTCAGCCGCACCTAGAGCAGCTGCTTTCCCGACCACCTGGGCCACCCGGGCCACCCCCCTCCCCTGACTCCCCGCCAGTGTAGATTAGGAGTTTGCCCCCTTAGGTCTCATAACACCTTGTGCTCCCTCTGTCACCTGTAATGATATCATGTGCTTGCTTGTCTTTCCCTCTTGCTCCTTGAGAGCAAGCGAGTACTAAATTTTTCCATTTTGTTGTCTAGTAGCTGACCTCATATTAAATGTTCAGTATTTCCTGTATAAACATTGAATGAATTACTTCAGCCGAACTCAAGGTATTCTCTCTTTGTGTTCTTCTAGAACCCCTTCTATTTATGGATCTATCTGGAATACCAGATTAAATGGTCTTTTTATTAGTAGTCATGTTTAAGTCACTTCGGAGAACTGGTAGATTATTATATTGTTGTGTATAAATATAAATTTGTGTTTTTAAGTTTTTTTGCCCCAGTCTTAGTCCTTATATTATTTCCTTCTACACAAGCTAATCAACTCACTTTGAAACAGTTGTAATTGATTTTTATCAAGGCAATAACTCATGACTCATTCAGAATACAATTATAATTCTTTTTTATATTGTTTCATAGAATTGGATTTTGACATAGTTTATAACTGGCATTTATATTATGATTTCTTGGAATAGTCAAAATACAAATGTAAAATAATAAAAACACACTTTATCTAATAACACTGAGGGCCTACCAGTTGTTCTTAAAATATACTTTACTTTAATTGGGTTTCATTCCTGAGTTTAATTTTAGGAGATAAGTAGTAAGATATTTTAAAGAATTTTAATGTGAGATCCGTTGTTGTTTTGTTCACAGATGGTGGAAATGAAATAACAAGACTGAGTAATTTAAACCAGGTAAACTCATTTTAAGAGAGAATGCTTTTGGCATTGGCTTAACAAGAAAAAGTATTTTGATTATTATAGTTTCTTATTTTGTATTTTATATTTTTATTTTTTTACAAATTCATGTGAAGTTATCCTAGGAACTTTTATCTTAGTAATTTTTATGTTTGCTCATTGACAACAAACTTTTTGCATCATAAATTGACACTTTTAAAGGTTACATAATTAAAAAATGCAAGAATATTTCTTTGAAGATTAATTTGACAAATGTTATATTTTGTAGTGACAGTGGAAGCTAATCTTCTACCAAAGTGAGGAATGCATTTTGATTTCCCTTTATGATATTTAGGGAGTTCCTTTTCCGGTGATTACAGGTTGTTTTGTAAATATATTTATATATTTTTTTCAAACGTAATAAATTCTCTCTACAAATGTCTATAAAGTGAGTGACTAGCTTTGTTTATAATTTTTATATATCACTGAAGAAATGCTGAGTAGAAAAGCACAGTTGTATAGCTTGCCTGCTTTCTTGTAAACTTGAAATTTCCTGTTATTTGAAACACTGTTTTTAACATGTTTATAGGATAATCTTGCTGAAGACAACCTGAAACTTAAAATGCGTGTCCAAGTTTTAGAAAAAGAGAATTCATTATTGAGTGAGGAAAAGGTGGGTGTAATAATGGGGGCAGAAAGAATTAAAATGGTGTGTGTATTATATATTGATCACAACTAAGAGCCAGTTTATATCAAAATGAGTGTTTAGTTCTTGAGAGTCTTGAGGATAAAGCTGATCTCATTGATGACTGTTAGACCAGGTTGAAGTTCAGAGTATGAGAGGCTGGCCAGAGTTTTATGTGTAGAGATAAGCCAGTAGGCATACAGATATAAGCAGAAAAGGTAGGCGAAGGTTCGTTTTTGGTTTCAGATGAAGTCCTGACAGCAACAACATACACAGGTGGGTCGGGAGTCTGGAGTGGCGCAGTATAGTAACTATACATACTGCTTACATGCCCCTGAGCGTGTCTAGTGCGGTGGACAGGAATTCCTTAGTACTGAGGGGAAAAGGGGGACATTCTTAGTGGTAAAAATAGGGTCTCTTGTGTATACTGGTGGCAAGAATAGAGTAAGATTCTGTAATGCGATGTTGGGTGTGGGGAGAGATAATTTTATGTTTGTACCACTTGAGGAGCTAATTCCTTGCCTCTAAGGAAGGTGTTTAAATATAGGACAGCGGTAAGCTGGTATTTGTTACAGGCAAGTGTCTCAACTCAATTGAAAATCTTAATTTATAAAAAGTAACATAGTTCCTGAGGTACACATTCAATAATACGTTCTAAAAAACTTCAGGCGGTGCGGGTGGAATATCCTTCTTACCTCTGTTGGCAGCCTCCTCCCAGAGGCCGTCTTTCTCACCAGTTTCTTATATATCTTGCCAGACTATAGCTATACGTGTATGATTTTATATAGAGAGAGATGGATAATTTTTTAAAAATACAAATATTGCATACTGTTTATACATACCTCAACATATAATGGACATTCTTTCACATTAGCATATAGGCAATGTTTCTCAGAGGGGTGCTATTGATATTCAGCCGAGGAAAACTCTTAGTTGCGTAAACTGCCCTGTTCATTGTAGGATCCTTATACCCCTCTCATTATACCCCCCTGAATGCCAGCACTGTATCCCAGTCATTTTTTATTACTATATTTTATGTATATCCTCTGTTCTTTTCTGCTCCCATTGCATCCTGCTCTTTTCAGTTATTTTTCTGTAACTGGCCTATGAGTATATTGTAATTTGCAGATCTCTACACATATCTGATAAGGCTTGTAAGTTTCTCTGGTATTTTTGGATTCTGTAGCTGTTTCTCATTGCTGCTTCTCCTTTCTTTTGATGTTCAGTAATCCATTGTAACTCTTCTTTGAATTGTGTCTGCTCACAGGTTAAAAATGCTGAAAGGCTGTATGTAATTAAGATTACATACACCTGATCCACCTGAAAAAAAAGTTTTGTTCTTCTGATTTTACAGATAGCTCTAGAAAGGCATAAGAGTACTATTTTCATCTTTCAGTTGTAATTCAGAATAGACTTTTGTATTGGAAGAAGAATGAGAATTGTGAGGCAGATGTTCTAATATAGTTTCCATTTGCCTCTTTTGTAAGGTATATATTAAACTATAGAAATTTGAGATTCTTATTCACTTTAAAGTAGATCCCATAGAAATTTCATTTTAAAAAATATAGTAATGAAAGAAGGCATTACAGCATTATCACAAACATCATAATCAGAGGTTTAAATAATGTTGAAGCATAGAGAACTGTCCTACTTCTTGGATTTTGGAGGGGAAGCATTAAATACCAATAGAAGAGAACATAAATGCACTGAAAAAACACAGATAGCTGTATCTTTACAAATGTTGTTTGAGAAAGGAGAACCTAGCATGTGCTCAGGTTAGAAGGTAACAGAAGGAAGGAGCGCACTTAGTTGGGTGGAGAAAAGGCTTCGTGTTCTGACAGAAGCCAGTTAATACAGAAAATTCCTTTAATGAAGGAAAAGAAGCCTTTATAGTTTAATTAGAGAGGACAAACTTTAGAGTAAATGAGTATTCATTTTTCACATTTTTGTCTGTGGCTGTTGGTGACTGGATGTTAGGGAATGGAAGTTAGGAGAGCCGGCAGACTTGGATATTTTAGAAAGCATGTGTGTGGCGGGAAGGCAGGAAACAAAAGAGACGCAGCGGCAGGAGTGGGACTGGGTAGTCTCGCAGATGGTAGAGTTTTCCTGTGAAGAAGCTAGAGTTAGAAGGTGAATTTATAGTCTTGTCTAATGTTATAGAAATGGTTTGCATATGAATGAAGGCTGTGGTTTGTTCAATTTTATATGTCATTGCTGAGGTATTATTCAATAATGTTTCTGGCAACAGCATTTAAAATTGATTCCCAAGTTTTGTTTATAGTTTTAATCTTTTAGGGTCTCTTCCTCCAAATGATAGTATATGTTGTTTTTTTCCTTTATCATTTAAGGAGGAACTGCAAATATCACTTTCAAAACTAAACAATGAATATGAAGAAACTAAAAGTACAGCTGTAAAAGATATGGATTTGGAATTGAAATTACATGACTTAAGACTTAGTTTGGAAGCAAAGGAACAAGAACTCAATCAGAGTATTACCGAAAAGGAAATACTGGTAGCTGAGTTAGAAGAATTGGACAAGCAGAACCAAGAAGCTACAAAGGTAATAAGTACTATATTAAAGACAGTGTGGCAGCACATTCTATTCAGTAGACTGAATACTAGATTAACAAGCAAGGGTGATTGGTTGATGTAATTTAATTTTGTGTTTTAAATGATATTTTAGTACATCAATGCTCTAGTTATAGAGGTTGACAAACTTTTTTTATAAAGTGTTAAATGGTAAATATTTTTGGCTTGGCAAGCCATATAGTCTCAGCTGCTCAACTCTGTTGTTATAATATGTAAACAAATGAGTGAGGCTCTGTTCCAATAAAACTTTATTTACAAAATCAGGCAGCAGACCTGATTTGCCCCATTAGCTATGGTTTGTTGATTCGTGCCCAGTGTTTAACAGTTGAAATAAATAATGTATACCTTTTGCTTTCTTTAGTTTTAAATTCTAGTCTCTAAAATGATAAAATAGATTTGCTGTAGAATATTAGTAATTTTGTTGGGATTTTTAAAAAAGAGTTTAAGAAGGATTAGAAATAGCTGAGGATTATTATTTTACTGTGTGTGAAATTTTATAAAAATTTCTT
>PVJD01010206.1:0-55558 GCA_004026545.1 Mormoops blainvillei
AGAAAATGCGTTTTGCCATTTGGGACCTAGGAAGGGTCAATTGGTGCTGGTGGGACATGGCTTGGGTCAAGAGAGCATGTCTCTGCCAAGGGACTAGTGCGCACACTGGTACCTCTACCAGTAAGGCCTTGGGACATTTGGGACCTAGGAAAGGTCACCTGGGTGACTGGTTAGTGGAAACAGTGGGAAAGGAGACAAAATTCTAAGGTTAGTTCCAGTACCCTGTCTCCCTTGGAACTCTTTCTTTGCTCCAGATTTTGTTTTGTTTCTGTTTTGGAACGAAACTGAGGACTCCTAGGGAAAGTTAAAACCTCGCACATCAAGGGGGAAAGTGAACAAGGAAAAGTATAAGGCATGGAAATGCAATCTAGGTGGATATTGGAAGGACAAAGAATTTCCTTCGTTCTTTGTATTTTTGCCCCTACCTGATTTCTCTAGAATTTGGCATTCTGAAGGTGTCATAAAGTTTCTTTGCCTAAAACCAGTAAGACCAGTTTCCAGTGGTAGTTTTGTTAACCAAGACTTTGCCTGGAATAGCATGAGTAAATGAGACTAAAAACCTAGCTGCAATTGAGGGAGTAAATTGATAAATTTTACTATTTAAAAATTTAAAAGCAAAAACTTTTATAAAGAAAAACATAAGCAAAGTATAAAACGACAAACATGTCACAAATGGCTAACATGCCTTCAAAAAGTTGAAAAGAACCACAGCTTGAAAGGAGCAGAGTGTGTCACCCCAAAATGTGCCACTTTGCATGTGGACTGCTTTGAGCTGAAGGCCGTCAAGACCCCGCAGATTCAGGAAAAGCTTTTGACCTCTCCTTTAACTGCCTAAAGGAATATGTTAGGGGCCTGCACCAGGAAGAGAGCTATCACGAGAGAGGGCCTTTTTATCTGAAAGAGTTGCCTGCTTGGGAGGACAAACATCTGGCTACCAAGCCACTGCTCTTATCTCCTGTGCATTGCCCTGCTCCCTGGTGAACCCACCGCTCCCACTCCTTAGGATGGCACAGAAGCCTCAGTCACTTAAGCACCTTGGAGTCTCATGTCTTCATGGACTCTGGTTAAGTACGTAATTAAGTTGCTTTTTCTCCTGTTAATGTCTTATGTCAGTGTAATAACTAGACCAGCCAAAGAATCTAGAAGAGAAGGGGAAATTTTTCCATCCCTACAAACTCAATTTAAAAATTGCAAAAGACATATACTTCACAGAAATAAATGTAAAGGGATTCATAACATATAAAAAGATGTTCAAACTTGCTTCTGATAAGAAAAGTACAAACCAAAACTATAGCAAAGCTAGTACATTTTTACCTATTAGACTGGCAAAAATGCAAGTTTGTTAACACAGTTTGTTGGCAAAGCTATGGGCAAAAAGGCATTTTAGTGTATGTTCTTTGAGGGAAGCAAATGGAGGCGCCCTATGGAGGGGAATTAGGTTGACAACATCTAACCAAGTTATATGTGCATTTCCTCTCTGATCCAGCAAGACCACTTCTCAGAATCCATTCCCTCCAAAATCACTGGCAATATGAAAAAGTGTTTGCATAAAGCTATTTACTACAGCACTGTTTGAAAGACTGCAAGGTTAGAAAAAAACCAAATGTTTATATGTGTGCGCATGTGTGTGTGTGTATGAACTCTGAAAGAATAAGCCAAACATTTTTTTAAGTATGCTGTTACAGTTGTCCCAATTTTTTTTCCCCATTGCTCCCCTCTGCCCAGTACCCCATCCCCTCCAGCACCCGACCCCACTATCTTAGTTCATGTCTGTGGGTCATACATACAAGTTCTTTGGCTTCTACATTTCCTATACTATTCTTAACCTCCCCCTGTCTATTTTGTACCTACCAATTATACTTCTTAATCCCTGTACCTTTTCACCCATTCTCCCCTTTCCCCCTCCCCACTGATAATCCTCCATGTGATCTCCATTTTTGTGATTCTGTTCCTTTTCTAGTTGTTTGCTTAGTTTGTTTTTGTTTCTTAAATTCAGCTCTTGATAGTTGTGAGTTTGTTGTCATCTTACTGTTCATAGTTTTGATCCTCTTCTTTTTCTTAAATAAATCTCTTTAACATTTCATATAATAAGGGCTTGGTGATGATGAACTCCTTTAACTTGACCTTATCTGGGAAGCACTTTATCTGCCCTTCCATTCTACATGATAGCTTTGCTGGATAGAGTAATCTTTGTTGTAGGTCCTTGCCTTTCATGACTTTGAATACTTCTTTCTAGTCCCTTCTTGCCTATAAGTTTCCTTTTCAGTAATCAGTTGAGTCTTACAGAAACTCCTTTGTAGATAATTCTCTGTTTCTCTTGCTGCTTTTAAGATTCTCTCCTTATCTTTAATCTTGTGTAATTTGATTGCGATGTGTCTTGGTGTGTTTCTCTTTGGATCCAATTTCTTTGGGACTCTCTGAGCTTCTTGGACTTGCATGTCCAGTTCCTTCACCAAACTGGGGGAGTTTTCCTTCATTACTTTTTCAAATGAGTTTTCAATTTTTTGCTCTTCGTCTTCTCCTTCTGTCACCCTTATGATTCAGACGTTGGAACATTTAAAGTTGTCCCAAAGGTTCCTAAGCCTCTCCTCATTTTCTTGAATTCTTGTTTCTTCATTCCATTCCCATTGAATATTTATTTCTTTCTTCTGATCCAAATCGTTGATCTGAGTCCCGGTTTCCTTCCCTTCACTGTTGGTTTCCTGTATATTTTTCTTTATTTCACTTTTTATAGCCTTCGCTTCTTCCATTATTTTGTGACAATACTCAATCATTTTTGTGAGCATCCTGATTACCAGTGTTTTGAACTCTGCATCTGATAGGTTAACTCTCTCTTTGTTGCTTAGTTCTTTTTCTGGAGTTTTGATCTGTTTTTTCATTTGGGCCGTATTTATTTGCCTGGGAGCACCTGTTACATTGTAAGGGGCAGAGCCTCAGGTATTCATCAGGGCTGAACAACCCGCTTTGCAGCTTTGTGGCACTGTATGTGGGGCTGGGGTCAGAGAGGGAACAATGCCACTTGCTCAGCTCTTGCTCCAGTTTCTGTCAATTTCCTTGCTTCCCACAAGTGGATTGTGCCCATTCTGCTGCTGATTCCCAGGTTGGTGGGCTTCTGTACATCTAGGGTCCCCTGAGCCCCTCCACGGGATTCTGCTGTGAGGCTGGGAGTTTCTCCCACTGCCAGCACCCCACTGGTTTTTACAGCCAGAGGTTTTGAAGCTTTAGTTTCCCACTCTTGCATGGTTTGTCTCAGTCCCAAGATGTTCCTCCCAGCTTATCCACACACTAATGTGGAATATCACAGTCTGCCAGCCACTGCCTCACCTGTCCCAGTCTGCCAGCTGCCGCCTTGCTGCATGTCCTCTCTGACCAGTTGCCTATCTTCACCCCTCCTACCAGTCTGGATGAATGTTTCTTCTTGAACTCCTTGGTTGCCAGACTTCCATACAGTTTGATTTTCTGGCAGTTCTGGTTGGTTTTTGTTTTTAAATTGGTTGTTATCCTTCTTTTGGTTGTGCAAGGAAGCAAAGTGTATTACGTACACCTCCATCTTGGCCATATGAATCTAGGAGGGTTCTAGACAGTCAACTCAATAGTGATTTGAAAACTGGTAATAAAGAAAAATGAACATTTATCCTGCCTTTCCTAGAGGAACCATACTTGACCACATGGCTGATGAGGGATTCCTCTAACAGAAGTAGTCCAGCTAGTAAATGAAAGGCGCAATGATAGAATTCCAATATCACCATTTGCAACCCCTAATGGAGTCATGGATGAATCAATGATGGCTAATAACGGATACTATCACCAAAAGAGAGACAAGCAAACATACACAGTTTCTGTAGGAAGTTTACAGCATTCTCTGAGGAGCCATGCAAAAAGCAACATTGAATTAGGCTTCCTGATAGAATCACTAATCCTCAGGAAGTTCACTGGACAGAGTAGTAGGTTACATTTCCTCAGGTATATAATCACCAACCCCAGCCTGTCCCTACAGGACAAAAAAGACAATTTCTTCAACTAATAGTTTTCCTTTATAATTTTTTTAAATTACAGTTTACATTAAGTATTATTTTATATTAGTTTCAGGTGTACAGCATAGTGGTTAGACAATCATATATTTTACAAAGAGGTCCCCCTCACCCAGTGTTTTAAGTTTCACCTGGCATCATCCATAGTTGTTACAATATTATTGACTGTATTCCCTGTGCTGTGCTTTACATCTCCATGACTTTTTTTTTAAAGATTTTATTTATTTATTTTTTAGAGAATGGAGGAAGGGTGTGCCTCTCACACGCCCCCTACTGGGGACCTGACCCACAGCCCAGGCATGTGCTCTGACTGAGAATCCAACTGGCAACCCTTCGTCTTGCAGGCTGGCACTCAATCCACTGAGCCACACCAGCCAGGGCCATCCCCATGACTACTCTGTAACTACCAATCTGTACTTCTCAATCCCTTCACCTTTTTCATCCAGCCTTCCCAAACCCCTCCCCTCCAGCAACCATCAGTCTGTCTCTGTAACTGAGTCTGTTTCTGTTTTGTTCCTTAGAACACAAGAAAGGGGTGCCACAAATAAGAGAAATCATATGGCACTTTTCTTTCTCTGACACGAACACATTTCAAGGAGAAAAAAAGAATGGGAGAAAGACCTATATGCTAAAAGAAACATGAGAAAAATATCAACCGGTATAATGTATTGACTTCATTTCAATCCTGATTCAAAAATGTAAATTCATAAAAAAGACAGGAGACATTTGGGGGAATCTGAGAAAATGTGTGAGGTTCCCAGACTCCAGGCTGTTTTGCGGTGGTCACTACCACTTAAGTCAGAGACCAGGGCAGAGCCAGAGCTGCAGGGTAGGCACTGCTACCTCAGCCACTTCGTACTGATCGGAGGAAAAGTCTAGGTAACAAGGCTGCCTCTCACACTCAGTCCCCGTCCCAGCCTCTCCTCTCACCGCCGCTGAGGATGGTACTGGTGAGGGAGCATCCAGCTCTGCAGAATGAGGCTACAGGTGACAGGCCCTTGGAATCGGTTCCCATGGGCTCGTGCTGCCTGGAGCACAGGTTCTGGCACACTGAGGCTGTTGCAAATGAACAGGTTCTGCTTGCGTGAAGTAAGTCAATGCCCCTGACCCCACATGGGCCCGTGATCTGCAAAGAGAGATGGTTGTGACACGTCACCAAATACCATCAGGGACTGTGGTAACTGGAAGCTATACATACAAGATTCCATTTTGAGCAAGGTAAACTCGGGGCCTAAATACTCTTAAGTCAGAAGACCTGGAAATTAGCCATTGTCCCTGTCTATTACTGCATTTCCACCTGAGGTCTACTCTGAGCTCTTTAACCACAGATATGACACGGAGAGGACACATTATTTCAGGAGACAGAAGAACTTACCATAAACAGAAGGACCCAGGGAAGGGCAAGAAACGAGCAAATCAGGAGGGTTGTTGGTACTTGAAGCCAAGAAGGCTAAAGCTGCTAGGCAGATAATATTAATTATTAATTATTTTATTGTTATTATTTAGCATTTATTGAGTTCTTACTACCTGCCAGGTCCTGGGCCAAGTCTTTTTCATGTGTCATCTTAATATACTCAACAACCTAACAGGTAACAAACACTTTTCAACCTGCTTTCAAAGGCAACCTCACTCCCTCTTCTCAGGAACACACCTCTTACCTATTTGCTGTTTCAGACACCCACCAATTATATGTAATAACCTGGTTCATACACCGTGCAGCAAAGGTCCTGGAGGGACAATCTCAATCTGACTTGGGAAGTCTGAAGTTCCTGGAGGGCCAAGGACCTCAGTGATGCAATCAACAAAGGTTCTTTCGTCTGCTGTTTAAGCAGAGGTATAGCTAAAGAAATTCGTCATCTTTGCAAAAATGTCTACAAGGTGCCAAGCTTCCCCGGTCAGGGCTTGTGTTTGATGTGACTCATGACGAGTCATGGCGCCCTTCACAGCGACTCATCTGATCATGCACTATTTTGGATCTTTTTCCAAGAAATCCAGCAAACAATGCATGAACCACATCTCTAAACAAAGCCTGTTGGACTTCTTATAATTCTATAATAAATGAGTAAGACTGAAAGGTGGGAGCATTCATATGCCAGAAGTCACAGTGTAGAATAGCTGCATTTTTTTTATCATTTCCTCCCAAGGGTCACACCTGGAAGAATTCAGTAATGACATAATAATAATGACAGAAAAGGGGGAGGAACTGACACAGCAGGAAAGACACAAACTACGTTATGTGGGTTCTGTATGTCCCCACAGAAGGAGCAATATTTGAATTGTGTTTCATTAATATGCCATAAAACCCCGCTAAAACGTAATTAACACTGGGGCTTTCCTCTGCAGCAACAGCCAATCAGATCTAGAGTTACTTCAATGAATTAACAAAGTAATAATGGGTGCATGGCTTTATTACTGCTTGTGTCTCCCTGATGTGGATCTTCAGTCTAGGCTTCAGTTGTCCCTGAGGAGCCCTGACATATGGGAATGAACAGTTTTGCTGAGGCTCAGGCAAGAATGGGCTGCCCAGCGGGGTATGGATGAATGACAAGAGGGGAACACCTTAGTGACTGGTCCAATAGGCAGAAACCAAACTGGAAAAAATTTTTTGAAATATTTTTACTTATTTTTAGAGAGAAGGGGAGGGAGGGAGAAAGAGGGAAAAAGAAACATAGATATGAGAGAGAAACATCAATCAATTTCCTCCCCTATACACCCTGATGGGACCAAACCTGCAACCCAGGCATGTACCATAATGGGGAATTGAACCGGCCCACACCAGGACTCTCGGCCCAGAGTTCCAGTGCCAGGAAGATAAGTCCCCACAACTTCTGGCTGCAAAAACTAGCGGGAATTGAGCTGATGGAAGAAACTTCTGGAGCCCCAAGCAGCTCCTTTTAAAGAACCCACACACAGACTCACCTACTCAGATTCACTCCCTCTGAACCCCAGCACTGGGGTAGCAGCTTGAAAGACAGGAGGTAGAAGAACTTACCATAACCAGAAGGACCCAGGGAAGGGCAAGAAACGAGCAAATCAGGAGGGTTGTTGGTACTTGAAGCCAAGAAGGCTAAAGCTGCTAGGCAGATAATACTAATTATTAATTATTTTAATAATTAATATTATTAAATGTGGTATATACCCAGTGGTATACAGGGAGAAACGAAAGTGTCTGGCATCAAGGTGAGCAGAGGCCAATGTACCTTTTCTAAATCCTCCCCACTACAGAGCCCACAAGTTGGTGCCATATCTGAGACTCCATCAACCTGGCTTACACTATTTTGACCTGCCTTGGAGATCAACAGAGACTCCGCCCCACCCAAATTGTGAGCCCACCCAAGCTGCTTTTCCATGTGAATGGCTGGTCTTGGCTCATGCTTCACAACTTCCTAAATCCTATCAAACAAGCAATAGCTGCTTCAGTGAGCCCCAGGCCCAGCACTACCAGCTGCCAGCTTAGATTCACAGCTTGGTTTCACCAGGGAATCTCTAAGCCCAGCACAAGTAGCAGCCACCTCAGATGGTTTTATAGCTCACACAGGCTGGCCCCGGGTAAAACACAGGTTGGGGGCTGACCTTGGCCTGTACCACCCAGGAAACTCCAGGGCCAGCACACCCAGTGGACAGCTACAGACAATGTCAGGGCATCACCATGATGCCCCTGCACAGCTGATCCTTCATGGAGGGCAGAGGTTGGTGATAAGTGGTCACAGCCAATCCTTGTAGCTGACTGGCCTGGGTAAATCCCTCCCATTGACCTGCCAACAGCAACCAAGGCTCAACTACAACAGAAGGGTATACTTAACCCACACAAAGGGCACGCCTCAAGTACCCAGCTTGGGTGATAGGGGAGGCTGTGCCACTGGACCCTATAGGACAACTACTACATTAGGCCATACTACCAAGATGTGGAGTCAAAGCAGCTAAAACTAATACATAGAAACAAACACAGAGAGGCTGCCAAAACAAGGAGACAAAGAAACATGGCCCAGATGAAAGAACAGATCAAAACTCAAAAAAAAAAGGAGCTAAACAAATGGAGATAAGCAATCTATCAGATGCAGAGTTCAAAACGCTGGTTATAAAGATATTCAAGAACTGAGTGAGGACCTCAGCATAAAAAAAGTTCCAGTCATAAATGAAGGATACACTAATTGAAATAAAGAACAATTTACAAGGAATAACAGTAGAGTGGATGAAGCCAAGAATCAAATCAATGATTTGGAACATGAGTAAGTAAAAACAACCAATCAGAACAATAAGAAGAAAAAAATCCATAAAGATGAGGATAGTATAAGCAGCCTCTGGGACAACTTCAAGCGTTCCAACGTTCACATCATAGGGGTGCCAGAAAGAGAAGAGAAAGAGCAAGAAATTGGAAATCCATTTGAAAAAACAATGAAAGAAAACTTCCCTAATTTGGTGAAGGAAATACACATGCGAGTCCAGGAAGCACAGAGAGTCCCAAACAAGATTGATGCAAAGAGGCCCACTCCAAGACACATCATAATTAAAATACCAAAGGTTAAGATAAAGAGAGAATCTTAAAAGCAGTGAGAGAAAAGAAGTTAGTTACCGATAAGTAGCTCCCATAAAACTGTCAGCTGATTTCTCAAAAGAAACTTTGCAGGCTAGAAGGGATTGCCAAGAAATATTCAAACTCATAAAGAGCAGGGACCTACAGCCAAGGTTGCTCTACCCAGCAAAGGTATCATTTAGAATTGAAGGGCAGTTAAAGAGCTTCCCAGACAAGAAAAAGCTAAAGGAGTTCATCATCACCAAACCATTATTATATGAAATGTTAAAGGGACTTATTTAAGAAAAAGAAGATCTAAACTATGAACAATAGCCCTGGCTGGTGCTGGCCTGAGAACCAAGGTGTCGCCGGTTTGGTTTCTGGTCAGGGCACATGCCTGGGTTGTGGGCCAGGTCCCCAGTAGGGGGCACACGAGAGGCAACCACACATTGATGTTTCCCTCCCTCTCCTTCTCTCTTCCTTCTCCTCTCTCTAAAAATAAATAAATAAGATCTTTTTAAAAATTTCTTTAAAAAACTATAAGCAATAAAATGGAAATAAATATGTATCTATCAACAATTGAATCAAAAAATCAAACTAAGCAAACAAGAAGAACAGAGACAGAATCATGGATACAGAGATCGTTTTGATTGTTGCCATATGGGAGGGGGTGTGGGGGAATGGGTGAAGAGATGAGGAGATTAAGAAGTACAGGTAGGTAGTTACAGAAGAGCCATGGGGATGTAAAGTACAGTATAGGAAACAGAGTAGCCAAAGAACTTATAGTCATGACCCATGGACATGAACAATGGTGGGGGGATTGCTGGAGGGAGTAGGGGTTGCTGGGAGGAGGGGGGCAAAGGAGGATAATCAGGACAACTGTAATAGCAGAATAAATAAAATATAATTTAAAGAAGAAGTAATGAAAATATTAAGAATTCTGAGAAAGTAATAGCTTTTAGGAATTATAATTGGGGTAAATCTTGATGGCAGCCCACCTTTCTTCATCCATAATTAATGCAGATACTTGAAAAGAAATTTGCAAAACCTTTTCAGGAAATGTTTTAAGGCAGCTCAAAAATGTCTCATGGAGTAGGATACAAAATAAGGAAAAGTAGGAATGGCAGCTAACTGGCAGCTAGGAGACTATAAATAAGAAGCAGCAGCCTTTCAACATAAGTATAATTGAAAATGGCCCATAAAATCTGGATAATGTTTATGTATCATCTCATTTGGAGACATACAAAGATTTCTGGTGCTTTTTGTGGAGGTCAAGAGTCTGCTCTTCTTTCGGCAAGCCTGGTCAAGGAGTGAACACACAGCAATCTCCCTTTCTTTTCAGTATCCCTCATCCAAAACACTACAAATGGATTCTGGAGTTTGAAAACTTCTGAGCTTCCTGGAACAAGATGTCTTGAGAGAGGGAGGTTGGAAAAAATAGCTAGCGCGCTAAGTATAGGGCTCCCTCCGCAATGGGAAAGGTTTCTGACTCATCTTTGAAGGGCTCACCCTCTCTTTACACAGACATTATCTAGCGCTGTATATACAACCTCCCCTACCTTCCTACTTGATGTATTATTTTACTCTTCTTTAGCAATAACCAGATTTATGTTTAGCCCTTTCTTGTAACTATCTAAGTCCTTTTGGATATAAGCTTGGTGTATACAAATAATAATAGTAACTACCAAGTATTATAGTTATAATTATACTAATAGTTATATTATAGCTATACTATACTAGACATAATATATATTATACTATCTATAGTACTGTACTACACATTAATACTATTCTACATACAATATACATACAATTTATATAATAGTTATACTATAGTAATAGTTCTAATATTAATGTTACAACATGCTATAACATTCAACTTATAATATATACTCATACATTGTCTTTTATCTTCACAATGCTGGGAGATAGGATTTACAAAAAACAAGGCACCAGAAGGGTGGGCAACTCACTCACATTCTCATAGCTAGTAAGCGGTAGACTTGGGGTTCAACCCCAAGTGGAAAGGAATACAGATCAGGGCTTGTTCTACTGGTCAGTTGCCCCTAATGCTCTCTTAGCTATCACTAATCAGAGCATCACTAGTTTTACAAAAGCTATTTGCCAAGCTGAGCTAAAGAACATTTAACTCCCCCCCTGACACACATACACACACAACTCCATTATTCAGCTAAAGTCCTTTATCCTTTCAGCTAAAACTGTTTTGCCTCCCCAGACAGACGTTGGTCCTAGAACACATCGGGCCACCCCCATCTTTTCCCGCCTTCACTCCTGCTCACGTCACCTCATGATACACCCTGCACTTTGCTCCATAACACCCAGCACCCTTTAACTGCTTCCCCATGTCCTTCATCCCATTGTCCTGCGACTTCCATGGGGGCAAGATGGCTGTCCTGTTCATTGTGTGTCTGGTGTCTGGGGTAGCACCTGGCCCCAAAGAGAAACTTAGTGAATCTTTGTTGAATGAATGGAGGTGACCCATTTTGGAGCAGTAGAGCATCCCCTCTCAGAAGTTAGAGAAGGTGGTTCCCCAACCATTGTTTCCCTGATTTTCGGTTTCTGTGCCACTGGGTACCAACCTCTGTATAACAGAAAACTGGCAGCCTCTGAGTTCAAGTTTCCTTTCATCTGCACACGTCTTCCGGTGTCCACCTTGTCAGTGGGTCCTGTCCATGCCCACCTGGCCTGAGAGCTGTACCAGGGGATGGAAGGACTAATTAATCCCAAATGTGACATCACTCTCACAGCTCTTGGCTGTGTACACCTATCCAGTCTGGACGTTTAGAGTCAACAACACTGGGAACAAATGACAAGGCCCCTGCTGCATCCCTCAAGGGATGGGGGTCACATGCAGACAGCAGCTTTCTGGTTGTTTCCTACATGACAAAGTCACACCTAAGTGTGGTCTCTAAAAGAGGTAGGCATTATAGTGGCCGGCAGGTAGAGGCGAGATGGGTGCTCGGGCAGGACCTGGGACTCAGAAAGGGAGCCTTAATCAGGCGGGGGTAGAAACATTCATGTGTCTGAACTTCTCCCCTCACACTCAAGGAATTTCTATGAGAGGGAGGCAGCAAGCCAGGAGGAGGGAAGAACAGTCCCTGCCATCACCTGCGGGCTGGAAAAAAGCCAGTTGCATCTGGAGAAAAACCAGCTGTGTCTTGTGAGTCAGATTATCTGTTACCTGCTGCTCAATTATTTGTTTCCTTGTCTCCTCTAGGCCTTTCGGGAAGTCTGACAGATGGCTTCAGCTGCAACTGGAATGGAGATGTCTCTTGACTGACATAGCTGGGAAGTCCCTTCGCCACCCATGAGGATGCTCCCTCCCATGTCCCCCTCCAAGGATGTACCTCTTGTTTTATCATGGGAAGTAGCTGTTTGCACATCTCAACTAGCCAAGGAAGGCCCCTAACTCTAGGAGACAAATGACTTGACCCAAAGCACCCAGGTTCTGGGGATTCAGGCCTCTGGTACTTAGATCTGTCCAGTTCAGCACAAACCCCTGTAGCCCTGGGTAACCCGGCAGGTATATGGGTCAGGAATGTGGTACCACATTCTCCCACAAACTGCCTCCCACCCCGCACCTCAAGGTTCAAAGTCATCTTTTCTTCCATAGATGAGAACTCTCCTCTTCTATGTTGAGCAGTGGCCCCAAAAGGGCACTTTTCTGGTTTCCACATGAATTGAATCTCTTCTTCCATTGCTTCAAAAGAAAAGGACTCTAATGAGAAGCTACAACCCCTCCCTCGAGATCCCTAGGATTAAACACATTGGTACTTTGTTCGTGTGCAAATAATCAGTATTCTACATCCTCTTTTCTCTGGCCCATGTGCACACACGTCTTCATTTTTCAATAGATATCTTTCCTTCCTCAGTCTGCAGCTGGAAGTTTTGACCCCTAGGAGCACACCCTGTAGCCCTCAGCAATCACTGAGGGCCTCAACATTAAAGCTAAGGTAGGGGCACTTAGAAACTCAGAGGTGAGTCCAGTCCCAGTGGCGTGCTGGTAAACAACACACAGGGTTAGTAGCAGGGGAAGTCCTGGATTTGTAGAGGGCACTAATTTCCACTGTTGAAATACTCCCTCTCACCATTACCAATTTCTAACTACCAAAGGTTTTACAAAAAGCTTGCAAAATTCCCTAATATTTTCCAGTTACTCTCACCATTAGGTCTGAGCTGGCTGCAGCACACCATGGAAACCCCCGGAGCAGATCATCCCTGGGCCCCTGAGATGTCTTGACAAAATGAACAACAGAACCAGCGGAAGTAAAGGGGGGGAGGGGTCCTCATCTGCTATTTCTGACATGGTTCGTGTGGCCCAGAATACTGGCAAGATGGACTTCAGGGAGTCGGGGAAGCTCTGGGTTCAAATCCTGTGTGACTTGGGCAAGTTTCAGTTTCCAACTGCAGAATAGGATTGATAAAACCCACCATAGGATTATTTTAGGATGAAATGAGATGCCTAAATAAAATACCAAATATATAACAAACTCTCAGTAAATGTTCTTTTGCCCCCACCCTTTTCTTAATTTTTCCTTTATTTCAAATATTTTCCAAAGCATCCAACAGGGGGAGCCCAACTCATCACTATCACTGTAGGGGCTGGTAAGTCAACTCTTACCACAGTTTTGGGTTTTAACTTCAGAAACTTCGAGAAGCACAGGTCTTTTTTCCTTCAGGACTCTTACCTGTCCTAATCCCCAAAGGGGTGAATCCATCAAAATGGTCTGTAATGGGGTTTATGCCATCTGGCTCCACTCTCCTTTGAGATGGTAAGCTGTGCCTGAATCACGAAGGGAGCGCCACCTCAGGGTCAGAGGGAGGGTATGCCCCACAGCCTGTGCCTCACACACGGTGCAGCACCAAGATTTCCATGCTCCCAGGCGCCTCCCACATCCAACCAGGGCCCATAATAAAAGGTCACGCCAACACTTAGGGGATTTATGATAAATTGTGCAGCAGGAAGCTGTGGCCAGGTAATCTAGAACTTTCCAACTATAAAGCCACCATAGAAGAAAGTGGAGTATTTGTCTTGACAGCTAAGGAGAGTAAGGGAGTCATGGGGAGTCAGAAGAGGCACGTGGTTCCTTAGATTTAAGAAGTCTGGCTGTTCACAAAGAATGGAATCATTGGGATAACACAAGGAGAGGCTACAGTGAAACTCTGAGGAAATCTGATTTCATGTAGTATGAGCTTTTGGAACCTGAGAAAGTTTCAGAGCACAAAAACTCTTACTGGAAATGAATGAAAAGCCTTGGGTGTTAACCATGTCTGGCCACTTTCCAGCTGACTGACCTACGCAAGTTATTTAACCTCTCTGAGTCTCAGTCCTTCACAGATTCCTTCACTCAACCTATATTTATTGAGCATTTTGCATGTGTCAGGCATGGGGCTTAAGTGAATCCTGAGGAAACAATGGTGAACAAAACCAGGTACAGTCATTTTTATCATGGAGTTTATGATTTTTTCATCTGTAAAAACACAAACTAATGCTAGGTGCATTTCAGTTGGGGAAGATGGAAAAAGTCTGGGGATGGACAATGATGGAACAATGATGTGAATGTACTTAATACCACTGACCTGTATGCTTAAAAATGTTTAAAATGGGCCCTCGCTGGTGTAGCTCAGCAGATTGAGTGCCGGCCTGCGAACCGAAGGTCACTGGTTTGATTCCCCAGTCAGGGCACTTGCCTGGGTTTCAGGCACCGTCCCCAGCTGGGAGCATGAGAGAGGCAACTGATCAATGTATCTCTCACACATTGATGTTTCTCCCCCTCTCTTTCTCCCTCCCTTCCCCTCTCTCTAAAAATAAATAAATAAAACCTTTTTTAAACGGTTAAAATGGTAATTTTATTAGGCCAAGTGTGTATATGTTCTGTAACTTATTTCCTTGCTAACATGTATAGTGAGGCACATTCCTCTTTCTTTCTTTTCATGGGCTACTTCCAGGGCCTGGTCACAATATACCACCACAGTGTGGTGTCACCTTCCTTTCAGGTAGGGTGCAAAGCTTCAGTCTTAGGACCACCATACAAGTGGCCTCCTGTGGCTCCTTGACCACTTCCCCTCCACATTTTCTTCTACTACTCTCGACAAAGATACCAGAAGCCGTGTGCAGACACCTTACACTACTTATATCTCTCAGAGAAGGTGCCTGGGAGAGTCAGGGAAGATGATGGCTATGGATACTGATTGTGCCAGAATTGTTCCTCTGGCTGCCTCAGAAGCTAGGTGACCTTTACCAAATCCTTTTCATTCTTATGTTTCTCAAACCTCACTCTCATCAAACCAGGAAAGGACCTGTGTTTGGCCCAGTGGCTGCACCCCAAATCAGACACATCACCCCCTGATGAAGCTGCAACACTGTCTGCTTTGGGCCAGGTCGGCCTCCGTTATGGTCAGAACGCCACCGTGATGACCCACTCACCTTCAGTGGCCACCAGGGCTCCCTGATGTGGTAAATTTTGTGTTATGTGTATTTTACCACAATTTAAAAATATAAAAGTGTAATAATAGTTTTTACCTCATAGGATCATTGTGAGGATTAAATGAGGTGAATATTGGCTGAAAGAGTGGGTCAAGTGCCTAACATCATTTATGAAGCAGGCCTGGAGAGAGGGGCTGGGGACGGGGGAGGAAGGGGGACTGACACTTTAACTTTCTACTTTAGTTCATTTATCTACGGTTTAGATTCTTCTATGACTGGTATACTTTTATAATTCAAAAAAATAAAGAAATGAGGACTGCTTATAGTTCCGTTACCAATTTATTTAAGACTGAGTGTCCATAGAAAAGCTCATGAGGATTGCGATCAACATTCTATTCTTGGCCCATGTTTGACTTTCCATGTTTGTATCTTTATGTGTAATTTTTCCAGATTTCCTCAGTTTTGCTTACTTTTCTCCACCTCTACCTCCAATATACTTTACTTTGTCAGTCACAAAATCTTAAACCTCCCAGCCTGATCTCTCATGCCAAAGAAAGACCCTAGGCCCCAGGCAAGGGGCTCCCTTGCTCATCCCCAGCCAAAGTCCTTTGAATTCCTCTTCCCCATTTTTACATTCCTCTTCATAGTGAAACCTTCCCTGAGCCCTGATTTTCAGTCTCTCACTTTGCAAATGGAGAGGCCTGCTTCTCCAGGAGGCTAGAGATGGCTGGGAGCCTGGCCGGAAGTCTGTTTCCTGCACGGAGAACACTGGCAGAAATCCAGCAGCCAGCTGACGTCACCCAGTCCAGAGGGCGGAAGCCATTGCCCAATAGCGGGCAATTGATGCCAATAACACATTTCTCTGTGACTGTATCCCTCAGTTCAGAAAAGCATTTTCCTAGACAGGAGGAGGCTGAGTAAGCTGGAGCGGCTGACCTGTGTACCACACAACGTGTTGAGCGTGAGGCTGGCCACAGTATCCACTGACGAGTGAACATGACCCCTGACACTGAGTTCAGGCTCAGAAGATACAAGGCTGAGTTGGAGCTCAGCCACCTAACTTGTGGTCTTTGACAAATCATTTGATTTTCTTCATCAGTTTTCTTGGCTATGAATAACATGTACTTCACAGAAGATATTGTTCAAGGCTAGAATGAGGTCATCTCTGTGAAAGATTTCCTAAATTTGAAGCAGGATACCCATGCAAAATTCTGCCTCTGCGAGAGGCTTCCAGAGAATTGCAGACCTGGAGGAGAGTGTCTTTGCCTGGGACACACAACTTAACCTCTCTGTGCCCAGTTACCTTGAGGTCAAAATGGGGATGGGAAGAATACTCTTGCCCCTGGTTTGTCATGAGAAGGAAGCAGTTACTCCACACAGAGCACCTGGAGCCCTATCTCTGCTGAGCAGTCGGCCCAATCTGAAGAGATCTCATAAAAAGAGACTGTGTCCAAATCTGCTGTTCACACAGCAGGCACAGCAATTTAGCTAAAATATCACCACCTCTCCGTGTAACCACCCAAAGCTGCCCCAGCCCACCCAGTGAAAGACACTGTGCCCCTGTGATAGGCTTTTAAGTCCATCTCCAACTTCATCTCCTGATGCCCACTGCCTTGCATGAAGGCTCCAGCTATCCCAGACCACCGGGAGTTTCTTGCCTCGACCACCTGGTTCCTGTTGTTCCTCTGCCCAGCACGCCCTCACCTACCTACCTCTGCTAACTCCTGGTTACCCTCTAGGACCAGCAGACTCCTGTCTTCCAGAAAGCCCTTTCTGATCCTCCTGAGCAGGCTCGGTTCCCCTTCTCCTCCCTTAGCTTCTCGAAAGCACCTCCGCTACCGCCCAGGTCAAATTGGGGATTCTTGAAGACAGAGGCCAGCACTGGGTCCTGCTCATCTCCTTACACTCAGATTAAGCACAGTGCCAGGCACACAGTAGATGCTCAGAAAGTGTTGGGTGGAAAGACTAGTGGATGATGTAGCTAAGAGTACCCAAGCTTGTTTGTTCAGCTACCATGGCAGATGATGTTGCTTGACTCTCAACTGATACAGTTTCTATTTGCTTCAACAGTTGTTTTCTTTCTTTTAATCCTCAGCAGAGGACATTTTTTCATTGTTTTCAGAGAGAGAGGAAAGGAAAGAGAGAGAGAGAGAGAGAGAGAGAGAGAGATTAGTTGGTCATTTTATCATACACCCCCAAACTGGGATCAAACCAGCAACCAGGCATGTACCCTAACAGGGAATCAAAATCACAACCCTTCGGTCTACAGGTGGACACTCCAACCCACTGAGCCACACCGGCCGGGACAACAGTTACTTTTCTCAGACTCCCCTCTGTCTGTGTCTGTGTCTCAGGCATCCTCTGTACCTCTCCTCTTCCTGTTTTTGTATTGTACTTTATCTTTCCTTTACCACTTTGTTTCTCTTTTTTACTCTGTGCATATTTCTGTGCGCTTTGTTGTTTTGTGTCTTTCCTTCTTTCTTTTGAGGTTGAGTGGTCTGTCTGTTTCTTATTTCTTATCAAGGGTTCTAGGATGATAAGTTTCCCTGAGTTCGCGACTCCTCAGAAAGAAAGGAGATCATGAAAGGAAGGGAATCAAGCCTCATTATATTCCCAGAAGTTCCATACACTTTATTTCATGTAATCTTGGTAATATCAATAATGTAGTATATCATCCAAATAAGCTAGGTTATGCTCCTGTAACAAATGACTCCAAAAACTCAAAGTCTTTATGCAAAAAAAAGTTGATTTATTGCCCTTGCCACATACTGATGGTGGGTTGGCTGAGGGTCTGCTTTTGTTCTAATTCCAGGACACAGGCTGACAGAACAGCCAAGACCTGGAACATTGTCTGTTGCCATAGTAGAAGGAGGAGAGAATGTGGGAAGTACACACTGGTTTTTAAATCTTTCACGTAGAAAGAACATGCTTTCATCGGCCAAAGTAAGTCACCTAGTCATGCCATGGTTAATCGGTAAGAATCAAGTGGGTGGCAAAGTACAATCTCCCTACGTGCCTGAAGGAAGACAGAGATTCAATATTTGTGAAGAGGCATGATAACTACAGTGGATATTGTTGTTCCCACTTTATGGAAGAGGTGGCTGAGGCTCAAGCTTATGCAATTTGTTCGAGAACATGCAGTAAATGTCAAAGAGAGGGGCTGAACCCACGCCTTTTGATTTCTGGTACTGTGCCCTTCCCATGTCACAGGATTTGTAGGGTGCCTAGACCTTTTCTGCCATTTTCTGCCAAGTTTTTGGACCCTAGTATGAAATGTGGCTTGCTGGCATGCTGGAAGTAAGATGATAAGAAGCCCAGCATTGCTCACTGGCTTCTGGATCACATCTGGTGAGGGTCATTGGAATCTCTTTCCAAGGCAGGGTTTTCGGAGACCTACAATATCCAAGACAAAACCAAGTAGGTCACAAAATTTGGAGCACAGTCATTAGAAACCTTCTAGGTAAAACTAACCTATGGTGATAGAAGTCAGAATAGCACTTATTTCAGAGGGGGTAGGGAAGGGCTCAAGGGCACCTTCTGGGGGGCATGCTATCTTCATAAGGATAGTGGTTAAGTGAGTAAATATAAATGTAATGATTAATCAATATGTACAGTTAAGATTTGTACACTTTGCTGTATGTCAGTTATATCTCAATAAAAGTAAGTAATAAAAAGAAATATTTCTTGGAAAGGGAGTTAACAGGGGTACTGCTGTGAGAACCACTCCCTCCCGTTCATCCCTAGGGAAGGAAAGGCTCTGCCATTCAGAAAGGCAGCGTCTGGACCATTTTGTACACCGGTTCTGAGCTTTATATGAGAACTCATTCCTGAGTATGCTTTCCTCCCTCTCCCCTACCCACCGCACCTCGAGTTTAATAAATATGGCTGTACTTTTCTTACTATTAAAAAAGAGAAGGAAATAGTCTTCATCAAAATAAAAAAAATTTACTGTGCCAAAAATCCTGTTAAGTGACTGAAAACACAAAATACTAAGTGGAAAAATATCATATATACAACAAAGAAAGTGTGTCCAGAATCTATAAAGAACTTTCAAAACTTAACAGCAAGAAATCAGGCACCCCCATCTTAAATTAGGCAAAAGATTTGAATAGCCACTTCACCAAAGAGGATATAAGAAAGACAAATAAGCACATAAAATAATGTTCAACATTTTGCTCACTAGGGAAATGCAAATTAAAACCATGTTGAATTACCACTACAGATCTATTAGAATAGCTAAAATAAACAACACTGAAAGCACCTCCAAGTGTTGGTGATAGTGCAGAGTAACAGTAAGTCTCATACATTACTGGTGGGATGTAAAGTCATACACCTGGAACATGATTTGGCAATTTCTTTTTTTAAATATTTTTAAAAATTTATGAGGTCTGTCCGGAAAAAGTCCAGCCACTGTTAATATAATGAGAATGGTTTGTGTGACATCAATGTGACCTGGCAGCCAAGAAGACTGGACTGGAATATGCATGGGTGACCAAGGACGACTTCACTGTACTAGTCAGTGGGAGCGGTAGATGCTGTTGAGTGAGCATGTGTACTGTGTGGCCCTCACATTCAAAATGACTGAGAGAGTAGAACAATGAATCTGTATCAAATTTTGCATTAAGCTTGAACATTTCTCTGTGGAAACTATTTGGATGATTCAGAAGGTCTCAGCTATGGGCCACTGGCGATTAGTAGCTTCATCACAGCAATGCACCCACTCATGCATCACATCTGGTGCAGAGTTTTTTTGGCAAAACATCAAATCACCCAGGTGACTCAGCTCCATACCCCCAGCCCAGATTTGGCGCCCTGTGACTTCTGGCTTTTCCCAGAACTAAAATCACCTTTGAAAGGAAAAAGATTTCAGACCGCCAGTGAGATTCAGGAAAGTATGATGGGGCAGCTGATGGCAATTGGGAGGATTGCATGAGGTCCCAAGGTGCCTACTTCGAAGGGGACTGAGGTGTCATTGTCCTATGCACAATGTTTCTTGTATCTTGTATCTTCTTCAATAAATGTCTCTGTTTTTTCATATTACATGGCTAGGTACCTTCTGGACAGGCCTCATATTTTTAGAGAGAAGGGAAGGAAGGGAAAGAGAGGGAGCAAAACATTGATGTGTGAGAGGCAACATCTATCGGTTGCCTCTTGAATGCCTCCAGCTGAGGACTGGCCTGTAACCCAGGGATGTGCACTGACAGGGAATTGAAACAGAGATCTTTTGCTTTGCGAGACGATGCTCAACCAACTGAGCCATGCCAATCAGTGCAGTTTGGCAATTTCTTATAAAATTAATACACTTACTATGTAACTCAACAATCCCCCTGAGAGAAATAAAAATGTGTTCATACAGCCCTGGCCAGTGTGGCTCAGTTGGTTGGAGCATGGTGCTATAATATAACTCAGTTGGTTGGAGAAAGGTTGTAGGTTCCATTCTTGTCAAGACACATACCCGGGTTACAGTTTCCATCCCCAGTCCAGATATGTACCATCCACGGTCTGGGTGCACACAGGAGACAACCAATTGATGTTTCTCTGTCACATCGATGTTTCTATCTCTCTCTTCCTCTGTCTAAAAAAGCAAGGAAAAAGAATGTCTTCAGGTGACGATTAAAAAATTTAAAATGTGTTCATGTGAAATCCTGTACACTAAATGTTATAACTTCAATTGTATAATAATTACTCAAAACTGAGTTGAAAAGGGTTAATACAGTATCCATACCATGAAATACTATCCAGAAACAAAAAAGACATAAATTATTGATATATGCAAAAACTTGGATGAACCTCAAAGGCATTTTGCTGAGTGAAAAAAAAAATCTGGCCTCGAAAGATTATAGGTCATGTTATTCCATTTATGTGACATTTTGAATAGATAAAACTACAGTGATGGAGAATAGATCAGAATTGCAAGGGCGTTGTTGGGGTGGGTCGGAGAATGTGACTACAAGGAATAACAAGAGGGAGACTGGGGCAGTGGAAGGGTTCTCTATCTCGATTATGGTGGTGGTTACATGAGTTTTTACAGTATGTTAACTGTAATGTAGAAGCACACATTTTAAAAGTCAATTTTACTGTACATTAATTTTCAAAATAAAGTTTTTAACTAAGAAAAAGTCTTGAATTAAAATGAAACCTTCTAGTTCCTCAAACAGCAGGGAGGAGACTCTGAGAGGAGGTGCTTATGAGCTAAATGCCCTGAAAAAGGCACAGCATCTTCCTACACCCTGACCCCACTCCTGACCTGAGCCATGGAGGTGCCACACTCCCCCTCCTCGTTTTCCTGCTAGGGCACTGTGACCCACATACATGCTCCTTTAGACTCCAGATCCAGGGCCCAAGGAGCCCAGTCTGCTACGTTTGCCCCTATGTCTTTGGTGCCTGCAACTTAGGGAAGAGGTGGGTGCTCACTGACAAAGAGAAGGAATGTTCTAGCACCAGCCCTGATCCATCTTGGCACACTTCACAGCTTACTCTATATTTAGCTTCCTGTCTGCAGCACAGTGAACACACCACAGCTGGACAGCATCACTGGTCCCTCTCACAGCGCAGGACTGGGTCCCACCACTCGCCCTTCCTGGGAAGCAGTTTCCAGCTGTCCAAACTTTGAAAATGGAAGATATTACCATTCTGATGAGTTTATTGTTGCTGTCATTTTAATTTTCAAAGTACATTTTTATTATAAAAATAACATCTGTTCAGTGGTTTTTTAAAAACTCAGCAAAAAAAAAAAAAAAAAAGAGAGAAGGAGAAGGAGGAGGAGGAAGAGGGGAAGGAGAAGAAAGAGAAGGAGGCCAAGTTCTACTTCCTAGAAGACATCACTGTTGCTAGTTCTTTCTCTGTCTATCTGGAGACATTGATGTGTATGCAAGCATGAATGTCCACACATGTAACAGGCATGAAGGAATCAATCACTGATTCACAACTCTCAGGTCTCAGGGGACATCTGTGTCTTGGTGGACTCACTCACATCAAATTGGGGTTCAGCCCTGACCATCACTGACTGGATTCAAGTGTCTGACAGTGTTCAGACTATTCCTCTTGGGTCACAGAAGGAGGCCCGGGCACATGCAGTCCTGTGGAAACAGCAGAGAGTCTGCTCCTGGACCACCACCCTGCTCCCTACCCATGCCCATGGGTCCATTAGAAGTCAGTCCAGTCGGTTGACGTGGGCAGTCCCTGATCACCCAAGCATGGCAACAGCAAAGCCAGCAGAGAAAAAAACAACCAACTTTGAAAATAAGTTGGCATTTGAGAAGAAGGGGTAGAAGGAGAAGACAGAGAAAGAAAATATCAAAGTCATCACATGCCTAGAAAAAACATCACAAATCTATATACATCCTTAAAGCTGGTTTTGGTTTCCTGTAGTGCGTTTATTTTTCTACATTGGGAGGGAGGCATTGTGATATTTTTAGTGCTTCTCTACAGCCTTGCCTGGGGCCTCGGGAGCATTTGGCAAGGCTCTGGAAATGCCCTACTCAGAGCACCCCAGCCCAGTTCTCACAGGCCTGGCAGCCAATACACCTGAGAGGCTGTTTTGGGACAGGCCCTGAAGAAACTGCAACCTCTCTCTTTCCTCAGCCCCCAGAGTTGAGAGTCAGCCAAGGGGTCAGCCACACTCCCCATACCCTCCCTTCTCAAACCAGAAATCTAGCACCTTTCAAAACCTAGGCCTACTTAGGGGTAGATTTCTTTTAGGACCTCATCCACCCTGAGGGAAAGGGCAGCCTTTCCTTCTAAAACACTCCAAGAAGTTAGACCCCTTGAGGGTGAGGACAAAGAAACAAAGTCCTGGCTATGCAAAAGAGGGAAAGGAGAAGAATTCCTTCACTCCTTTTTAATTCTCAATAGATTGTTGTTGCACTAAATTCATAATAAACTGAGCTGCTACATAACATAGTCTTTTAAATTTGAGCATTTCTTCAAACAGAATGTCTGTTGGTCAAGTTATCATGGGAAGATCAATTAATGATCATTCGTGAGATGTTTCTTGGATAAAGAGGCCCGGGATGGGCAGAGTGGACCACACAGGATCCTTCTGAGAAATTTCAGTTCACTTTCGACAATGAAATGCATACACTAAGAAACTATCCGAGGACAACTCAGGCTAATGGATACTTATGGAGCATTTACTAGTAGAAGCTACCATCTACTGACAGCTCCCTGGGTACCAGGCTCTATGCTGCTCTGAGGGTACCGCAACCAACCAGACAAAGATGTGCCCCATCCTGCAAGGTCAGAAGGACCGATAGGGAACATGCAGAACAAGGGGTGACTCTTTAAAAAGGCAGAGTACAGGCCACCGTAGGAATGTACAGCCAGAGGACTAAATACAGGACAGGTATGCGGAAGGCCTACCTTCAAGTCCGACACTTAAACCAGGACTTGTAAGTGGCAAACCAAAATACAAGACATCAGAGCGTCTGAGGAGGGGAGCTGAGTTTACTGCTTGACAGTCAAGGGAAAGTCATGTCCCTCAAGAAAGGAGTTCTGTGGGTCTCCCTGAGCAGAAATTGAAAGGCCAAGATATAGGTCCGAAAGGAGTAAGTTCAGCAATGAAGCAGGAATGAAGTTCCCATCCCTGGTTTAGGAAAGGGGTTGTATGCTCTGCCTTATGTTTGGTTGTCTTCAGGTCTCAGTTCTCAAAAGAGCAGGTGGTTCAAAAGGAGACCCAAAGCATGCTCTGTGATATCTTAGTGGACCCAAGGCAAAAGGGGGCAAAGCCATATTCACTCGCTTACAAAGAACAAATAGGAGTGGGGCAGGCAGAGGAAGAAGGGAATGTGATGGTGGGATCAGAGTTGCTAGAGATGTGGCTATTTCAAGGAAACAAGAGAAACTCAAAATGTAGGAGCAGAGGGAAGTGAGGCTTAGAAGAGACAGGTAAGGTGGGCTAGGTCAAGGGAGGCCTGGTAGATATAGACTGAATTGTGTCGCCAAAGTTTGTATGCTGAACCCCTAACTCCCACCATGACCCTATTTGGAAATAGAACCTCTAGGAGTTAATTAAGGTTAAATGAAGTCTGATGGGATTGGTGTCACTGTAAAAGGAGGAAGAAACACAAAGAGTTTCCTCTCCTTGTGTGCGCACAGAGAAAATGTCACAGAAGCACGTGGGGAAACAGCAGCCACCTACAGGCCAGGAGAAGAGGCCTCAGAATTAACCCTACCTTGCTGGCCCCTTGATCTTGGACTTCCAGCCTCCAGAACTGTGAAAAATAAATCTCTGTTGTTTAGGCCACCAGTCTATGGTATTTTGCTCATATTTCTAAAAGTTTGATGGGAAGCCACTGGGGTTTTAAGCTGGGGATAGACATGCTCACATTTAGGTCTGTGAAGGCTCGCTCTGGCTATAAAGCAGAGAAGAGATCTCAGCAGGGCAAGAGTAGAAGCAGAGAAACAGATAGGTGTCTGGAAATGATGGAAGGTTGGAGTGCATTGACATAGAGGAGAGGATAAGTGGGCAGGCCTGAGAGACCGCTATGAAAGAACATCAGCAGGACTTGGGATTAATAGAATGGGAGGAGGTGAGAGAAGGGGACTCCCCTAGGGAACAGAGGAAAGAGCACTGGGCTGGGAGTCTCAATACAGAGGTTTTAATCCCAGATCTGCTAACAATAAATTACTCAATGGCTTTAGCCAAGCCTCCTTTAGCTTCCTCATCTTACAGGAAGAGATGAGCCTATTGATCTCATGAACCCATCCAATTTTCTTATCCTATGTTTCTATGAACTAAATGCATTAACCAGGACAAATTAAAACAACAGGCTAGGTTACGGACTTCCTCTATGCTTCACTTAACACTATTGATCATCACACACTTAAGGGCAGGTTGGAATGCTCCACTTACACACAGGTCTCCCTTAAAAGACTACGGGTTCCTTGAGGGAAAGAACCAGGTCTCCTGAATAGGGAGAGGGAGAACATCTGAAATAGTATTAACAATAAAAATAAAGTGAAAAAAAGAAAAAAGAACTGAGCCTCCCGTACCTGGGACCATATCAGATATATGGTAATTGATTCAATTTATTTGTAATTAGTTCAAAGTGCTAGAAGACATGGTTATTCTAGGAAGGCATCTTGGTGTGATAGGTTGTATTTTTTGTACACAAGGCAGTGTGGTAGATGGGAGGCTTGGTAGAATAAACAAAGCTAGTCGTGGACCTTAAGTCAAGTAGCTAAGAGCAACACGTAACACATCGGGGACAAGAAGGATGGTTTGTTTCTAGTTGTGGTGACTGTTAAAAGGAAAAGTACTGGCATTGTGAGTGTGTAATAGGGAGGATTAACTCGGGGGTAGAGGAAAGGTTTCTCTGAGAGAATGGCCTTTATGACAGTAAGGATGTGTTGATTTACTCACAGAATGGGGAGGGAAGAGAGGAAGAGAGGGGGTGAGGGGGAGACTTTTGGACAGAAGAAAAATAAACATAAGAAGGCCTAAAGCAGGAAGGGTCCTGGTGAGACCCACCAGAAGGAAACCCACCAGAATGGTAATGTTGGCTGTATTTGGGCTGTGAAATTATGGGAACTTTTAATCTTGTTTTGTATACAATTTGCATTTTACAGATTTTCCACAAACATCTATTATTTTAATCATCAGAGGGAGAAAACAACATTGTTAGTTTAAACGAAATAGTAAAGGATGTAGAGAGAATGAATGTCATGGCGGGCACATTCCAGAGGGGTCAATGACATGAACAGTGAGTAATTTCTGTGTGGGGGGAGCACTAAGCACACTGGTGGGGCTGGAACAGAGTAGCAAGGGTGACTCACAAGTGACACAGTGGGAGCTGGTCCACCACCGTCCACAAAGGTGAGCCCAGGGCTGGGAGGTAATACAAGCCACAGTGGGCCACTAGCAGAGGGTCTGAGCAATAAGAATAAGCATTTAACAGAGGGGAACACATGGTCCCTGCAGGCTGGTGCTGGAGAGCAGGGGCCTCTCTGTCACTTCCCACTCATCAAGGGGTTAGGCTGCCCATGCCTTCTGCCCCCACAGCGGAAGTGGAAGCTGCGGTTTCAAAAGGTCCTTCCTGATCTGCAATCTCTGAAAAAGAGACTGCTAAGCCAGGGACAATTCTAAAGAGATAGATAGTCGAAGACTGGTATGAGGGTGGGGTGGCAGGATACAGGCAGAATTTGGAAAATTGAGGCCTGATGCAGGTTCTAAGATCTGCTCCCGCCTAGTGCTGATCCAGATAAGCACCCTGCCACCCACACTGGACTCTTTGCCAGGATTTTCCTCAGATTGTGAAGCTGTGATGTGAGTTGGCAAGGGGTCAGAAATTGATTCTTCACCCCGGCTGGTCTGGTTCAGTGGATTGAGCGCTGGCCTGTGAACCAAAGGGTCGCTGGTTCGATTCCCAGTCAGGGCGCGTGCCTGGGTTGCAGGCCAGGTCCTCAGTAGGGGGTTTGTGAGAGGCAACCACACACTGATGTTTCTCTCCTTCTCTTTCTCCTTCTCTTCCCCTCTCTAAAAATAAATAAATAAAATCTTGAAAGAAGGGAAAAAAGAAAAGAAAAAAGAAAAGAAAAGAAAGAAAAAAAAAAGAAAAGTAATTGGCTTTCCTTTCCCCCCGGAACTGAACCCTCAGGAACTGCCTCGACCACATCCCTTGCAGGCCATGGCCTCTGTAGGCAGCCCTTCTTCCTGAGGTTGCTGTCTAATTGTTCCACCTGAATTCACCTGGTGTTTCCCAGTCACCTCACTCTTCCACCCTCCCAATGCAGGTGCTGCCTGCTTGTGGCCTGCACAGAGAGAACCACCATCCTGGCCTTCTACGCAGCCCAGAGGCTGGATGAGAGCGAGGGTTCCTGTCCTAGCCCTCACCTGTTACCACAGGCAAAGAGGTAAATCATGTTAAAACATCATGTTAGATCTGTGTATCAAATGCAGGATCGGCCAGTAAGTGCCTGAGGGATCTCTGTCCATAACCCTGTGTTTGGCTTATGCTACTTGCTCTGAGAACGGAGGGGCAGGGCCTGAAAGAAACAGTCCGAGCCCTGAGGAATTTCATTTGCTGTTTGGAGGCATCTAATGCTTTTTAAAAGCAGCTTCAGCCCAGAATACCTGGATTCGTGTCACAGCTGAGCTCCTGCTAGCAGGGTCATCTGGGGCAGCCCACTTACCTTCTAAGCCTCGGTGTCTTCAACTGTGAAATGGCCATGATAGTCAGCATGGGATCAAATATTTTCCGTGTGTGAAAAACAGGTGATGGACTTTGAAAGTTCTTCCTTCCATAGGTATCTGTGTGGGCCCATTACTGTGCAAAAGTCACAGGCTTGATCCTGCCCCCAGGAAGTTCCTCAAGGCAATGTTATCATTGATGATTGTTGAATAATGGGGGCACTCATAAGAAGCAGATGGAGAGCTCTGATAGAGTATGGCAGATCACATTTCCAAAAATGAGCGCCCCTCCCCTATGCTCTTCTTGCCAAGTGACTGACACTTCAGGGTGGGGTCATGTTCCCTCCCCTTGAATTAGGTGGTGCTGTGACTGTGCTCTGACCAAAGAGGTATGAGGGAAACAATGTAGATCATAAAAAAATACAGTCTATGCCTCTCGGTAACCCAGTCACTATGGAAGAGAAGCCCGGTCTAGACCACAGGCAGAGGAATGGAGGCCCCCAGCAAACAGCCAGTGTCTACTGCCAGACATGAGTGAAGGGTCCCGCAGACAATTCCAGACCCAGGTGTTGAGTCTTTCATCTGTGACCCTGGACATCATGGACCAGAGACAAACCAATCCCACTGTTCTCCATCTAAATACCTGACCCACAGAAACCATGAACATAACAGAAGTGTTTCGTGGCCTAAGTCTTGGGATGATCTGTTAGGTAACATCAGGTTACCCAAACGTAGAGTAACTTTAGGACAAACAAGATTAAACAGCATATGAACTGAAGCAGAAAGTGCCCTAGAGGAAGTGGGACTTAGTCAGAATGAAAGGGCATCAAATATGGAAAGCACTGCTAGCCCTCACCAAGTACTTTCTAATCCTGTCCTATTGTGAGACTCTCTTCAAAGGCCAAAACAACCTCCCAACTGACAAAAAACAAACAAACAAAAACACTCAACCTTTTCTCTGTACTCATTCCCCTTCAACTTCTTCTTCTCTTCACTTCCAGTCATACTATATGGTCAACTACTGTAGGAACATGCTTTGCTACTCATCTCTCCTTTGTTTTATTCATGAATCCTTCATCTCCCACCCACCTTCCCACTAGGTGTAACCAACTTATCTTCTGATGGCAGCTCCCCTGTCTCTATCCCTGGCCCTTGAAGAGCTCATTCCTTCTTGTTGGAACTGTCATCTGTGTGCCCATCTCCCCTGCAATACCTGCATAGCTAGTTCTATTTTCCCACGTGAACTCCTACCTCATATCCACCAGTTATGTGTCAATACCTTATTTCTTTGCCACCTCAAATCCAGCACACCCAAAACAGGCCCACGATACAGGATGCTGTCTAGGCTTCGCCTGGACCCTCTCCCAGCTGCCAGGCATGCTGTCTAACAGCCACACACAGCCATCCTCTTTTCGGGACAATTTCCCTGTACCAAATGGGAGCTAAGCCATCCCCCTCATGCACACTCTGGACAGACCTCTGCCAATGACTGATTGATGCAGGGCTGTAAAACTCCAGGCCCTTTCCCTCCAGGTGGAGCCAACTGGTGCCATTTGTGCCAAGTGCCTCCCTATGGGTTCAGAGTGTGGCTTAGCCCACATCCTTGAGTAGCTTCTCCCCCTTTGCCATCCTGTTGGACTCACAACCTTCTCCTCACCCAATCAATCCTATGAACAAAAGTCCCATGCCAGGCTCTGCTCCTAGGTGACCCAAAATAAAACATCTCCCAATGTGCTTTGTGCTGTTTACCCATTTCTAATCCTGTCTATGGGCCCCCAGTCTGAAACTCCCTATTAGACCAGCCAGCCATTCCAACACATTGTCTAGCAAAAGCTTCTCAAATTTACGTCTTCCTCCTCATTCCCAGTGTCCCCACATCATCACCTCACACCTGGACTGTGAAATCAAGTCTCCTCTTCCACCGCCCTGCCCCTTCATGTTTTTTCTCCCTCCTCCTACATGTCTAGCTATTAAGGACCAGATTAAAAAGTCTTAAATGCCTCTGATGGTGCAGCTCCTCTACCCCAAAATTCAACGCCTCCAGTTTCTAATGGCACTAGCTAAAGATTCTTTGGCCTGTTTTCCTGGACCCTCTCTGAAATCTGTCTTCCACCTCATTTTTTGAAATTTAACTCAGGTATCACAGATTTCCACAAAGCATACTCATTTCCATCAGACCAGCACCAGTTTCCCCTCTTCTAAGTCATGCCCCTTAGTGGGAGATGCTGCTGGCTCTCTCCCAGTGTCCACTGCCATCGCCCAGTATCCACAGCCATTTCCTGCTTCCCGCTGGTGTTGCCTGGTATCTACAGCCATCTCAGTTTCCATCTGGACACACAGTTGCCTGGGTCCCAGCCTTGTGTACAGATAGATATGGTTAAATGACTTTATTTTGACCTATTTCATATGAGCAGAAATGTGGTGTGCTACCTCTGTCAATGTACTTAATAGGAAGTGATGTGTATTTCTTTTCCCTTTCTTTTCCTACTGGCTGGAATGTGGAGCTTGAGCAGTGATCTCACATCTTGAAGTAAAAGCCATATATTCAAAACCATGAGGCAACAAAGCAGAGCTACTAGCCAGGCCCAAAGTGCAGTCTGATGCAGACTTTGTTTCTATCAGAGAGTGGACTCAATAGTCTGGTAAACCACTATTTGCTTGCTTTTTTGTCACTCATAGCTGAAAGTAACCCTCAGTGACATATAATCCTCCATGGCCCTGAGGCGTAGCGTACTGGGGAATGTTTAATAACTGCTGGGCTGATGGACGTGGGAGTCCTGATCTCCAACGCTTATAGTTTCTGTGGTATAAATATCCCCAGTCAGGTCATCTTCATGCTTCCAATGACATTCCAGTTGGCCACAGAATTCCTGAAAATACAATAATCAGCTCTCACAGTCTGGAATGAGCTGGCTCCAGCACATCTTGGGGGAGGGTAGAAATGCAACGACAGTTAATGAACCTGCTACCTGCCAGGCACTGTACCAGGCATTTTGCATACATTATCCTCTTTAATCCTTTTACTCAATGATGAGGGGTAAGGCCAAGCTTCCCTTTGGAAAAAATGCCAGTACAGATGGATTTATTTTTATATATCTTTTCTACAAACTTGAAAGTTACGTTGTCACTCCTATTCTGGATAATTAGGAAAAGTAAAAAGATGGAGGTTAGGAAGAGAAATGGAGTCTTGTAGCTATTCTCTGGGCTTTGACTATCCAGCTTCTACTCTCTCATCTCTGAGAACAGTTGTTGGATTCTTCACGGAATTACTTGTATGCAGTCCTAATGAACTCTTGGTTAAGGTGTTTTTTCTTCCCCTCACCCCTACGTAAACTAGGCTAATAAGACTCTCTCTGCTGAGGCTTGGGATAATGGACATGAATAGGAGGGATGGAAAAACTAGTTGTCACTCATCCATTTCAGCAGGTAGCAAGAGCAAAACTTTATTCTTGCCACCAAATCCCCCGGAGTTGCCTTGGTTCCTGTGTTCCATGAGCCTGGTTCTCTAACCTTCCTTAGATTCTGTGACCTAACCAGTATCCTCCCAATACTCCACTTTTCTGTTTAAATTAACCAAAATGAGTTTCTGTGGCTTAAAACCAAATAAATCCAAATGCTAAGGAAGAAATGTAGGAGGTTTAGAAGAATTGAAGGAAGCTGAGGCACAGTGCACAGACCTTTAGAAAGACATTTATAGATCACTCCTGACTGGTAAAGGACTACAGCTACATACGGAGAAGGCAGGCAAGCCCGGTCAAAGTGGAGGGCTGGACGTTACTGTGTCCTCCACTGCTGGAATTGTAGGCAAAGCCAACATTATATGAGCCTGAGCGTTCAGTAAAGTGTTTGAGATACAACACTGGGTGCTCATCGCAGGGTTATTAAAGGTAACTCAAACCGTTTTTCCTTCAGAGTTACTCTGTGTTCCTAGAATCACTATAAAATGTATTAAAGTTGGGTTCTTTTTTGCTTTTGTTTTTTAGTATGTTTTAGTTTTTTAGTATGTGGATGGAGGGCCATAGATAAAATACTAAGTACTCTTAGTTAGCATTTATCAGAGAGGAATGGATGGTTAAAACCCAGGAATAGCCCCCAGAAATATCCAGTAGGCTGCATTTTATCTTCCAAAGGTACAATGAATTCACAATGATCTCATTTAGACAGTACAAGCAATAGAGAGTTGTCTGGTAGATTTCTAGCAGGCAAGGCAGGAGTTGTACTTGGGTTTGTGTGACTGCCTAGAGTTCCTGCTTGTTCTGTGTCTCAATCAAAGCTTCCCATCACCCATCACTCTGTGACCCCACTCTGCTCTGAATTCCTCAAATGCTTGCTTTCTGTATCAACATTCCATTAATTTGACATTCAACTCAGTGATCTGTTGGGTTCTCATATAAGGAAAAGTACTTTTTAAGCTCTAATATACCAAACAAATGTTAGTTATTATGTTATTATGTGCATGTGCATACACTTAATGTATATAACATGTACATATAAGTACATACATAGATGTCTGTATATGTTCAGTTATAGCTATGTAGTTATTATGTGTTTGTTTCTTATTCTCCGTTCACTAGGCTGAAAACTTCTTGAGGCCCATATTTTATCCATCTTTCTGCCTTCCACAGTTCTTTGTTGAAATATATTTGGCAGTTAATCTACTGATGTCTTGAGTTTGGGGACCATCTGCCAGCATTTCACAAGCCTGAGACTTCCAGCCGCTTATTTTCACAGCCATTCTGTGTCCTACAGAGCTGCTGGGAGGACTGGGTGAGATTATGGGTACAGAGCACCCTGGGTCGGTGAGCTCTGTGTGGCCTATGACAGAAGGACACAGTGGTTTTAGTTTCCCCTTCATCCTCCTGGTTTCTTTTTCACAGAAATTTTGGTCATGGATTTGATCAGAAATAGGCTTCCTTTTTTCAATGACAGATTTCTAAAAAAGTGGTTTCTAGACCTCTGAGTGGGCAGTATGTGACACGATGTAATGAGAGAGGACTGATCTCAACTGTTCCTAAGGTGTTAAAAGCAGATTAAAACCATCACCCTACAATGAGTGTTTTTGCGATGTAGAATTCTGCCTTCTCTCACCCCATCCATCACCAGGCCCAGTGCTGTCTAACAGAGCTTCCTGTATGATGGAAATGCTCTATCTGTGCTTGCTAATACGGTAACCACCAGCCATGGGTAGTTATGGTGACTTGAAATGTGGCTAATGCAAGTAAGAAACTGAATTTATATTTTATTAAATTTTAATTAATTATAAATAGCCACATGTTACCATATGGAACAGCACAGAGCTAAATTAAGAGAGTCTGGGTCTCTTTATTCCATCACGCACTCATTCAACTAAAATCTATGGAATATCTAATATATGTCAGGTACAGTTACTAAGCACTGACAGTAGGTTCAATGATTAAACTCTCTCATCTGAGGATTTCAGTATTTGCTTGGGGAAACAAATGATCTTTTGAGATGACCTCAAGCCTTCATGTGTCTTCTGGCTACATAATGTCCTCTTATAGAGTAGCTGGAGGAGATTCCTTAAACATAGGTCACCCTGCAGGTGGCCTTGCCACTTCAACTTCACTGCTGGATTAGGATCCGTGCCTGAGCTAGAGGCAGTTCCCAAGGGCTGGAAAGAGGCCAATGATTTAGCCAACGGTGGGCATCTCCAGTAGGGCTGCCCAACTAGGTTATTCTACCCTGAGGTGTGTATGCATAACCCATTCAGAGTTTGAAAGTAAAGCCTGCAAGGATGCAAACAGCACAGCAGTGTAATGTGGGCAAGTCACAAACAGCTGGGGCAGTGAGCTGAATGATAACAATAATAGTGAGGATTGCCAAGAGGCAGGAAAACAGAGGTTGACAGCTCTCTCTCTGGATCCCCAAAACCAGCTCTTCCCCTCCCCTGCTTTGTAAAGCCTCTGCCTGGAAAGTAAATGATATAAAGCCCCTCTTTTCAGAAGCGTACTGTGAAAACGAGATGAAATAGAACACTGAAATGACCCCAAGTGGACCAGCTCCAGCATCCAGTCTCTGAGGAAAGAGCTGCACAGCTGGATTTGGGAATGGGATAGACCAGAGTTCTAACCTAACTCCCATCTTGAGAAAGTGAGCTCCATCATTGAACCTCTCATTTTTCTCATTTGTAAATTGAGGATACAGATAATAGTAACAGAGGGCTTTGTGAAGGCTTATTGAATTGATTCATGTAGAGCACCCAGAACAATGCCTACCAGGTACTACATGAGTGCAGGCACTGTGGACTAGTGCTACCTCACACTATGCCATGTAACCTGGCCAAACCACACAGTGGACACTAAGACCAGCACACAGAGACACCAAGCCACCGGGTGGTCTGGGTAGGGACGGCTGTACTCCTGGGGCTACCTCTGGGCCCCTGAAACTGCTGAGGACGTGTCTGTTCTTCAACCGCAGGGATGACTGCATCTCAGCCCATCCCTGTCCCCTGACGTAATCTGCATGCAAACCTGTTCTCTGACAAAGACAACACTTTGACCTGACAGACTGATGCAGGAATTTACAACAGGAACATTTTGATGCAGCCTCCTTAAAACAAACCTGTCAGAGCATAAACCACTTTAGAAAATGGCATGGCCATTTCTTATAAACTTAAATATATACTGAGTTGTACTGCTCCTAGATATTTACTCAAGAAAAAGTTGTGTGTTTATTCCACAAAAAGAGTTGTGTATGAATGTTCATAGCAGCTTTATTTATAATAGTCAAAAACACAAATGTCCAGCCATGGCTGGTGTGGCTTAGTGGATTGAGCTCCAGCCTGCAAACCAGGGGGTCGTTTCCCAGTCAGGGCACGTGCCCGGGTTGCAGGCCAGGTCCCCAGTAGGGGGCACGTGAGAGGCGACCACACATTGATGTTTCTCTCCCTCTCTTTCTCCCTCCCTTCCCCTTTCTCTAAAAATAAATAAATAAAACCTTTAAAAAACACACAAATGTCCATCAGTGTGAATGAACAAGTCAACTGTAGTATATTTAAACAATGGAATATTACCCAGAAATCAAAAGGAAAGAACTACTGGTTCAAGAACACGGGTGAATCATAGAAATATGATGAAAGGGTAGGAGTCAGAGATAGGATGAGCACAACAAAGAGCTGGGAATATTTGGTTTATACTTTTCTTACTGATTTTCTTTAAATGCTGATAATTTAATAACTTTTTTGGCCTTGTCAAACCGCCCCTGATATCAAAACATCTGCATCACAATGTCATGTGCACGTCCAGGCAATCGGAGAGATCAACAGACAAATGACAGTAATATCCTGTGTTTGGTGTTTCAAGAGATTGATGTACAAAGCACATGGACTAATCTGCATGGAGGTCAGATGGGGGCGGTTCCCAGGAGGATGGGGAAGAAAAAAGAAACATGTGTGAAGGGTCTGAGGAGTAAGAGTTTGGCCTGTGTGAGAAAGAATACACAATTAGACAGGATGCCCCATCTCAAGGGCAGGGAAAGCAGTGGGTTGAAAGGGAAGCCTATGAAGCTTCCTGGCTTCAGGTTGCAAGGCCAGTGCAGGCCCCACTGGAGAGTCAGGAGGCATGGGAGAGGCAGGCACTGACATGGTCAAGTCCGTCTTTGAACAAGAAAGCTCTGGGGAAGGCATAGAAGATCCACTGCAGGGAGGAGGGCCTATCCTCGTCATCATTTCCATTGAAATAAAAGGTGCCTCTCTGCTAATGGATTGTTCTGAATACAAAAAGTATCAGGTAAGTAAGTCTCAACTAGACACAACGGCCCTGAGGGTAGCTGAGGTGCTTGTGCTTTGGGACCCTCTGCTTCCTTCCCCAGCTGGGGAACTCTGGCTTCCAAACAATCCATTCACTCAGGCTCCCAAGGTTAGCACCGCTGATCTGTTTCAGAGATGCAAGTTTCCAGGAACGAACGGAAACATTCAAGGTCCATGGTGGAGGAGGACACAATGATATTTCCAGCCTCCCCTAGTGAGAAATCCCTCTATGCTGGGTAGGATTTTCAAACAGGAAACCACTGACCAGTCATCTAAGAAGGGAGAGTGTCATAAAAGGGCCAGGGCCACCCAAAGCCAGGATTACAGCAGCAAAAGGCCCAGATACCCTAGGAAGTTTATGAGGCCATGGGAAAAAAAAAAAAAACAGGAGGGAAAGCAGGGCTACTGCCCGCCCCACCCAGCTTCCTCTTTCATGAGCTCATGGTCAAAGCCAGGCTGGTGGGAGGATGCCAGGGTTTGAGTGAGCTTGTTTTTTCCCTAACTTGGTTCTGAGTCACACAGGGCATCTTTCCTTCCCAGAAAACTGGGCAGGGATCACCCCCTGGGAGCTGGTCAACCACAGTCCTAACATGGGATCCCCACACAGTGTGCCAAGAGCTGGAGGAGGGCTAGCCAAGAGTACCTGCCCCACCCTCACAGGCCTAACTGGGAGGATGGGGTCTGGGCCCTCCCAACCTTCAAAGAAAAGGGCCAGTGACAGCGCTTTGGAAGTGGGAGGGAGGCGGGTCTGACTTTTAAGCAAGGAAGGAGTTGGCCCTGAATCCTGGGCTTGCAGAGGAGAGAGACTCATTAGAGAGCCTTTAATCTAAGTCTTTGACTTCACAGATCAACTCAACCAGTAAATATGGGGCATCAGAAAATGCGAGACAATGGTGGGAATACTTTATTTGTTGCACTTTTCCCCCATGATTATACTTGGAATTAAATCTCAGTCATATTTGCCAATGCTGACATTGGAGCAGTCTTCAGAGAGATGTGGTCTGCTTCCTGAAGGAGCTACAGAGCCCTCTGTTTCTAGCCTTCCCAGGCAGGCTGCACAGAGAGGCACAGTTCCAGGCACTGAAAACAGAGCAGTGAGCAAAATGGATGAAGTCCTGCTTTCACTGAGTTGTAAACAGGCCAGGAGGAGGAGTTGCAAACCTGGGGCCCTGGAAAGCCAGTGTTGGCACAAGAGCAGGGGTACTGGGTCCTTTTCCCAGCTCCCTACTCTCAGCAGTCCTCAGGGGATTGTGGATAAATTGGGCTGAGATGCATCCCAGGGGAGGGACACCATGTTCTTTTGTGACCTTGTCTTGGTGCTCCGGGCACTCTTGCCACTCTTTTGTGGCCTGGTCTTGGCTCTCCTAAAGCCCAAGAGAGTCTTCACGGGTCATTTATTAACTTGCTGCCAAGAACTTACCAGCCGCCCTACTGCCATGCCTCTGGGGAGAATTGTCCTGGCCAGCAGGTGTGTGTTTGAGGGTAGGGGGAGGGTGTTTAAAAGAACAGGCATTGACTGAACAGGAACTAAGAATTCAGAAGCCTCTGCTCTTCTTGAGAAGAGAAAAAGCCACAATCCCACACTGAGATGGAGAAGGAAGGAAAGGGGGGAGGGACAGAAAAGAAATCCTATCTCCTGATGATCTTAGCACTTGGAGGCTATTTTCTCATTCCTCCCTCCCACTCCTGGGTTGGCTCAGAGAGGTCCATATCTACTCCAAAGCAGCCCCTCCTCCCAGGGGCATAGTAATGGCCACCACAGAACTAGCACCCACTATGTTCCAAGAAGCAGTGTATTCATATTCTTAATCCTCACAATAACTAACCTTAAGGCCAATCTGCCCACTTTTCAATTTGAAGAAACACTCAGAGAAGTTAAGCAGCTGGCCCACTGTCATGAGTTAATAAGCAGAAGAGCTGGAATTTAAACCCAATTTCCTCTAACACCAAGAGATGATAATAAGCTCTTTTTGCCAACCTGTGTCTCCTTTCTATCTCAAGCCCATCTCAAGTCAACAAATAGTTCCTAAGCTTCTCCTAAAGGCCAGGCGCAGCTAAGAGCTGTCGGTTTTCATTCTGTGACCCCAGGACCCTGTTCCATCCCTCTGTTCCTGCTTCCCTTTCTCAGAAGCTCCCACTTCCGATGATCATTCTCCCCCAACCGCCCAAGGCTGCCTCCTTCCAAGGACCTTTGTCATCCATTCTAGCCTGAGCTCCAGGTGGGATGCAGGTGTAAGTTCTAAGGGTCTTAGAAAAAGTGACAGCCAGGGCTTTACTTCCTTTGCACAGTTCTTCCTGATCCAGGCACATCGCCCTGAGCCTCAGTTGAGCATCCTGCTACCTGACCTTTTAAGAGGAAGTGTGGGGTCCTCTCAAGGGTCACAGCAATATAGAGATGTGCCTGGGGCTGAGTGTACTTCCTCGAAGGAGAGGGATTGAGGAATTTATTAAGCCCCTGATGTAAGTGCCAAATGGTGAAAGGCCTAGTGCTGGAGATACCACAAAGATATTGTGAGGAAAAGAGTGGATGTGGGCCTGTAGGCTCATGGAGGTTATATTCCAATGGGGACAAGCAATAACAAAAATTATACAAATATGTAAAAGGACTCCCCATGTTGGTGTTATGAAAAAAACAAACAAACAAGAGGCTAAGAAAGAGGTGAGTGGGAGGTCAAGCAGCAGATGAAGGAACATGGTGATCCTGAGAAGCTGGGGAGGAAATGAGGAGAGCTAGAAATGGAAGGCCCCAAGGGCCTGCTTTCCTAGGATTAGGGCAGTGAGAACCAGTCCAGCTGCTGATCTCAGCCCCTGGCACCTTCTGGCCTTAACTCAGCCCTCAGCCCTCACTTCCAAACCCCCCCATTGGCTTAATGATTCACTCTCCACCTTTCCCTAGCTTCCTGTGTGGAGGGGTGGGGTGGATGCTGCAGAGCCCTGGGTCTCTGAGGGTAACAGGAATGGGGATGGCATTGGTTAAGAGGCAATGGTGAGCTCTCAGTGTCTCTGCCTCTTTTCTTTGTCCTGTTCTGGTCTTGCCATAAAGAAAGGTCTATCTGTGCCAAGAGGACAGTGAGAATAACCAGGCCCAGCTGAAGATCCTGATTCCAGAGGTGGATGGCAGCAGCCAGACAAGAACCTGACATCCTCCTTTCATGCCCCTCACCTACCTAGTACGCACTCCTGATCTGGTGTGCCACCCCACTCTTTGCCCCCTCCAATTTACATCTGTGAGCACATGGTCTGCTCCACACATGCCAGTAGTCAGGCACTTATATTGGGCGTTGTGTAGTGGGCAGGCTGCCTTGGAATAAGGGTTAGAAAGGTGTGTAGGCTCACTATAGGTGTAAGATGATGGCAAATATGAAAAGCAGGTGTGAGAAAAGGATGTGTCTTTGTAGAGAAGGTATGTTTTATGCCCGTCAGGAAGAAGTGTTTAATGCTGAAGGGGTCCCATGTGTTTAGGCAAGAATAGTGCATGTAAAGTAATATCACAAATAGCCCTAGGAAGCAACTGTATACACAGCAGTAAAGTATCAATTTCTAGCCCAGTTGTGGGGCTGTCCGCTTATTTGCATCCCCACACAATCTGGGTTGAGAAATGCCCTTAGGTGTTTCTTGTTTGGTGTCTGTGCAAGAATTGTCCCAGCTTTTCTTAAGATGCTGTCAATGTAGAGTTTGAAGGAATGTCTATGTCTCAAAAGCTTGGAGTGACTAAATGAGTGTGTGGGTTTTCAGTTCTGCATTTTCATCTTTCATTTGCTAAGATTATTGAAACCTGGCTGGTGTCGCTCAGTGGATTGAGCATCAGCCTCTGAACCAAAGGGTTGCTGCTTTGATTCCCAGTCAGGGCACATGCCTGGGTTGCCGGCCAGGTCCCCAGTTGGGGGCGCGCGAGGGGCAACCACACATTGATGTTTCCCTCTCTTTCTCCCTCCCTTCCCCTCTCTCTAGAAATAAATATCTCTTTTCAAAACAAAGAAAGTTATTGAGCAACTACTATATGCAAGGTACTGTGCTGTATTCTATGGTGGACACAAAGACATGTGACACAGTCTCTAGTGGGAGAGGTCAGACATATACTCACCATGTCCCAAGGCATCATAGGATCTACCATAAAGATCTGAGCCCGACATCTCAAATCTCTGGAGTCAGCTTTGCTCCCTTTATTCTCTGCTGTCAGCATCCCCCACTCTCCATGCTCCCTGACACTAATGAGACCCATCTTTACTGTAAAATTCCGGTGGTTTCATGTTAAGAATGTCTTTTAGAGCCACCCCTCCTCTAGGTCCCACTGCCATGGCCCGTTTCAAGCCTTTATTACCTTCTACCTGCACCTCTTCGACAGCCTCCTGCCCTGCCTCAGTGGCTCCGCGCCCAGGGCATGCTCCTCGCCCTGCTCAGTTCTGGGCTTCAGCTGTCCTCCTGTTATGTCACCCTGTGCCCCACAAGCTCCACAGTCTTGTCCCACCCAGACTCCTGACCTGGCAGCTAAGCTGTCCCCACTCTGCCCTACTGCTTCCCAACGCTTGTGACTTCCCATTACTCCCTTAAAAGAACTTACTCCAGGATTGTTTTCTTTGCGGTTCCCCAAACACATGCTGTACTTTTTCCAGCTCAAGGCTGACTCCATTCTCTTTCTCACAGTCATCTTCCTCATTTGACTCTGTGGTAGCCCACCCACTGTTCAAGCTCATCTCACATGTCACTCTTCCAAGAAGCCTCACCTGATTGATTAGTGAACACGAGCTTTTTAAAAAATCTATTTTAGCCCTGGCTAGTATAGCTCAGTGGATTGAGCGTTGGCCTGCGAACCAAAGGGTCGCCAGTTTGATCCCCTAGTCAGGGCAGATGCCTGGGTTGTGGCCAGGTCCCCAGTAGGGGGCGCGCGAGAGGCAACCACACATCAGTGTTTCTCTCCATCTTTCTCCTTTTCTTCCCCTCTGTCTAAAGATAAAATAAATAAAATCATTAAAAAAAATTAAAAATATTTTATTTATCTATTTATTTATTTATCTAGAGAGGGGGAAGGGATGGAGAAAGAGAGGGAGAGAAACATCAGTGTGAAAGAGAAACATCAATCAGCTGCCGCTCATACACCCCAACAGAACCCATAATCCAGTCATGTGGCCTGACCAGGAATTGAACCGGCAACCTTTTGCTTTGCAGGACAACACCCAGCCAAATGAGCCCACCAGTCAGGGTTCAACGCTAGCTTTTTAGGGTCCCCTTACACCAGCTTCCATTTTCTTAGGACCCTCAAGGAGTTCTTCTGGGCAGGCCCAACCTGAGGCGCTCACTGTATCTGGCTTGCCTCACTCAGCAGTACGTACACTGAAACCAACCTCAGTACCTTTAATAGGGTGCCTGGCACCAATGAGTACCCAGTGAATGTGTCCATGAGCAGCTGTCTCTAAGGCACTTATGAAAATGTGTCAATTCTTTCTTAAATTGAGTTATTACCATTACCACAACATTTGCATAATGCCTCATACTTTAAAATGTTCTTCATATGATTTTGTTATTTGATCCACACAACAAGGGGCAAATCTGGGAGACGGCTAGCCACCTACCTTTGTATTTAGTGATCCTCTGCCCTAGCTTTGTATGAACATCCAAGTGGTTAAGTGCTGGGTTGTCCCTGTGTAGTCTTCACCTTTGCTCTCTGTGCTGTGTGTGTTTGTGATGTGCATGTTGAAAGGAGCAGCGTGTGCCACCTCAAAATGTGCCACTTTGCATGTGGATTGCTTTGAGCTGAGGCCATCAAGACCCAGCAGACACAGGAAAAGATTTGACCTCGCCCTAAGCTGTCTAAATGAATTTATTAGGGACCCATACCAGGAAGAGAGCTATTACCAGACAGGACATTTTTATCTGAAAGATTTGCCTGCTTGGGAGGACAAACATCTGGCTACCAAGCCTCTGCTCTTCGCATCTCCTGTGCATTGCCCTGCTCCCTGGTGAACCCACAGCTCCCACTCCTTAGGATGGCACAGAAGCCTCAGTCACTTAAGTACCTTGGAGTCTCAGGTCTTCATGGGCTCCGGTTAAGTACGTAATTAAGTCTATTTTTCTCCTGTTAATGTGTTAGGTCAATTTAATTATTAGACCAACCAAAGGACCTAGAAGAAAGGAAAATTTTTCCACCCCTCCAGCATGGGGTGTGTGTGTGTGTGTGTGTGTGAATGTTTGTATGTGTGTTTCCTGTATGTTCAGACCAGCAGGGCTGAGTCTATGTGAGTTAATGGGTTCATTTTTCTTCCTGTAGGCGGCTATTGCTCTAACGACTTCCCTCTTGGGGGGGGTGTTTTCTATGTGTATCTACAAGTCTATGAATATACCTGTGCAACTGTGATTCCTGGACTTTGCTGGGTTCCTATTGTAGCAGCATGGCCAGACTTCCTTATGTATATCCTGCTGCCTCCCCAGAGATGAGGCCTGTGGCTCAACCATCTCCTGAAGCAGTCTATGGACCCTTCTCCAGCTGCCACATGTCCCGACATGTGCCTGCAGCCAGGGATCTCGTCCAACCCCGCTCACAACTCACACACAACACAAACTTGGGCAACTCCAGCTGCACAGGACTTGGAAGTCTCCACTCCCCTCCCTTAGTTTAATCGTCGGAATTTCCAGCGGGCTCCAGCCCAGCGCTCGCAGTGGGGTGGAGTCGAGAAGGGCCCGCCCAGTTCTGGGCTGCACTTAAACTAGCTCTGAAAACCTGTGAGGCCGCACTCTTCACTGCTCTCCGCTCAGCTGCTATGTGTCACTCTCGCAGTTCCTTCCCCACCATGACCGTCCTGCGGGCCCCGACCCCGGTACCCTCCACCAGCTCGGGACCCCGGCGCGGCTCTGGTCCTGAGGTCTTCACTTTTGACCCTCTCCCGGAGCCGGCGGTGGCTCCTGCCGCGCGCACCAGCGCCTCCCGCGGGCACCGAAAGCGCAGCCGTAGGGTCCTCTACCCACGACTGGTGAGTGTCGCCGAAGTGAGCGGCTGGGGGGAGGGGTGGGGGGGATGGCCGGACGTCTGGGCCCCGAGTGACCTGTCCCGTGGTTGTCTCCGCTCAGGTCCGGCGCCAGCTGCCTGCCGAGGACTCGAACCCTGCCAAAAGGCTCCTCGTTATCCTGCTCACCATCGTCTTCTGCCAGATCCTGATGGCTGAAGAAGGTGTGCCAGCGCCCTTGGCCCCGGAGGACGCCCCCAGCGTTCCGTCCCCCGCGCCCACCCCTTTGCCCGCAGCCCTCGAGGCACTTAATCTGACCGCAGAGCCCTCGGACTACGCTCTGGACCTCAGCACTTTCCTCCAGCAACAACCAGCCGCCTTCTAACCGTGACTCTGCACACTCCCCAAGAAGAATCTGAAAAAGCAAAGAAACACCAGGTGTATCTGGTGTGCGAGAGAGTATCCCAAACTGGGACTCACGAGGCAACTTTCACTCAACACTGCAGCGGAGCCTCCACCGACACGCGGGGCAAAGCCGGGCGAGGAAGACGGGCGGCGTTAACTTAAGTCTCATTGCTCCTAATTAATATTTATATGTATTTATGTCTGTCCCCTAGGTGATAGGGGAATGTATTAATATTTATTTAACTTATATGAGGGTCAAGACGTGCCCATTGCTGCACACGCAGGTTTCTATATTGTGCTTGGTGGGACTGACAGACAGCGCCCTGGGTCGCAGGTTTAGGGGTGACACTCTCCGTCCTCCGGCATCTCAACCCCCTGGGTCTACCCTGTGAGGCTTCGGCGGACCGTTGGCCATAAGGTCCTTGGCTTTCAGTCTCCTCTAAGTTGCCCCCAAGGGGTGGCTACGTGGTGAGGGGTGTGGGCGCTGTTAGGGGGCGGCTGTGGGGTCGCCCGTATGTTCTGTGAACACAAATAAACTCGATTTACTGTCGGCAGTCACTTGAGAGTATCTTTGCTAGCGGCGATTCCCCTCTCCTGGCGCCAGGAACCGGCGGCCACCCCCCTCTTACCTAACCACTGAACCCAGTATCCGGTGAACCGACGTAGACGTTCATTGCCTAGTCTGCGGTTTTTCCAGTAGCGCCCGCAGGGCATAGCCGAGATGAGGCAATGTCCCCCGCCCAGGGTTCCGGGCCCACGGAGGGCACGTCACACTCCCAGGGCGGAGCAGGAAGCGGCCGGGCGGCGGGAGTGGGGTAAAGCTGGGCCCACTGCGCGGGTTGGGAAGCAGGGTGACGGGGCGGGGAGGCCTCGGAGCAGGGCCTGCCGGGAGTGGGGGCGGGCCGAGCGCGAGGCCCGAGCTGGGTCACGGCGGGGGGCGGGGTCGCGTTGCTGCAGCCTTAGGGTGCGGCTGGGTGGGGGGCGTGGGGGCGGGCGGCGGGTCGGGCTTATAGGAGGGTCTTGCGCGAGTGGCCGCGGCCCAGCTCCCAGGTTCCCCCACCACCGCCCTCATCCGGGAAGGTAGGAGGGGGTTGGAAAATGGAGTCGGGTTACGGAGGAGCGGGAAGGGTGGTGCGAGGTCTGGGGTCCTCCAGGCGCGGGAGAGCTCTATCCGGTCAGGGAGAAGCCGTGCTCAACTGCAGGCGGGGACGTAGGCAGTGGTGGTAAGCAGGTTAGAGGGAGTCGCTGGGGGTCTGCGATATTTCACAGGAGAAAGGCTTAGCAGACCCCTGAGTGCAGAGGGACTGGGTGGTGGTGGCTGCAGGATGGGCGGGACTGACGGGAAAGGGACTCCACAGTTCCTGTGGACTCCACAGCGCCCCTGCCTCCTCCGCAAAGGCTTTCTTTCCTCTCCTCCAGCTCCCACTTGAGCCATGTTTTTCACCTGTGGCCCAAATGAGGCCATGGTGGTCTCCGGTAAGTATAGTTCTCTTCTCAGACCCCCAAACGCCTGCAAGCCTGGCCTCTGCCCTTACCCACTCCTTACCAGCTCCACAGCGCCAGTGTCTCCCTGCCACCCCAACCCCCCGGTTGCAGGCTTGTGATTTCCAGACCTACCCTTGCCGGGCCCAGGCTGCCTCCCCCCCAAGCTCCCAGATTTCCTCATGGGGATTGTCCCCCTTTATTCCCGCAGTTCTGTAGTCTTCCATATTCCAAAGCGCTACCCTTGCCACCACAGCTCACTGGACTGTTCATCTTGCAGGTTTCTGCCGCAGCCCCCCAGTCATGGTGGCTGGGGGTCGAGTCTTTGTCCTGCCCTGCATCCAGCAGATTCAGAGGTGGGCAGGAAGAGAGCCAGGGAAGGGGACCCTAGTTTTCTCTCTTATCTCCTTTTATCACTGTCCACCCTTCTCTTTCCCTCTAGGATCTCTCTCAACACATTAACCCTCAATGTCAAGAGTGAAAAAGTTTACACTCGCCATGGTGTTCCCATCTCAGTCACTGGCATTGCCCAGGTGAGGCTTTTAGAACTTTTTTCCCAGAGTCCACTCCCCTATCACCTTCTCTGTCTCCAGACTTTAGGGATCTTGTGACCATGGTCTTCCCAGCCTCTACCCGCAGAGAAACTCTCTCTAGTCTCACCTCTTCTGGGGCACTTGACTCCTCCTCTCTTCTCTCCCTGCTTACTCCCTGGCTTCCTGAGACCTCCACCTAACCCTTCCCACCCTTTCTCTGGCTGCAGGTGAAAATCCAGGGGCAGAACAAAGAAATGTTGGCAGCTGCCTGCCAGATGTTCCTGGGGAAAACTGAGGCTGAGATTGCCCAAATTGCACTGGAGACACTGGAGGGCCACCAGAGGGCTATCATGGCCCACATGACTGTGGAGGTGGGCCTGATGGCAGGGAAACATCTGGAAGGGATTCCAGAGGGAGGGCTAAGGATTGAACTAGTCTGTGGGAGACAGTGGCCAGAGGATCTGAGAGCTTAAGTTCCTCCTTCCTATCATCCCGTTATCCTAGGAAATCTATAAGGACAGGCAGAAATTCTCAGAGCAGGTTTTTAAAGTGGCCTCCTCAGACCTCGTGAACATGGGCATCAGCGTAGTCAGCTACACCCTGAAAGACATTCACGATGATCAGGTAAACCTGGACAGCTGATCCTCTCTGTTTCCCTGCTCCCTTCTCTTACACCCTCCCAAGGACTCCAGTTTTTGCATCTCTCCCACAGGACTATTTGCACTCCTTGGGAAAGGCTCGAACTGCTCAAGTCCAAAAAGATGCTCGGATTGGTGAAGCGGAGGCCAAGAGAGATGCCGGGATTCGGGTGAGAGATGGGGGGGGGGGTCATTTGTACACTGTGAGGTTATTGGGCGCTTGGCAGGAGGGGCACAACTGACTAGGGGCCGGTGGAAATGGATTGGCAGAAGAAAAAGATGAGGTCAGGGCTGGGGCAAAGGCAGGGAAGCCTGATGTGGAGCAGGCTGTCCCTCTGGGGCCTTCACCCCCCCCGCTCTGACTCCCTGCCTGATCTCTGTATGGACAGGAGGCCAAAGCCAAGCAGGAGAAGGTGTCTGCTCAATACCTGAGTGAGATCGAGATGGCCAAAGCGCAGAGGGACTATGAGCTGAAGAAGGCTGCATACGACATTGAGGTCAACACCCGCCGGGCACAGGCAGACCTGGCCTATCAGCTTCAGGTCAGAGCCACTGCGCTGGGCAGATGGCTGGGCTGGGTTTGCCCCTGTACCATTCCTCTCAGGCTACCACTCTCCCATATTCTAACTCCGATCCCCATATCTTACTCTTCATTTCTGAGCCAACTCCTCCATATGAGGAAGATTTAAAAGACCTAAACATTTCAGCTAAAAAGCAAAGAAAGGGTCAAGAACATATATGATCAGTAGGGCTGGTCATGTGTTTGGAGCAGGTTGTGCCGGGTGCAGTGGCACCTGGATGCAGGGGTGGGGGTGAACAAGAGCTGAGGTCCAGCCCAGGCCCCACTTGCAAAACTGCATTCTGACATGGGCCAGTGGGTCTGCATCCACCCAGACAGGGGCACCTTTCACTCATTTGCACAAGGCAGCCCTGGTGATCAAAGAAGGGTGTGACCAAGAAAAACACGGAGTTGGGCTTTGAATAGTGAACTATGGGCAGCCCTGGATATTGCAAGGTGTTATAGTCAATCGTCATCATTTGTGGATTCCGTATTGAAAATGTGCCTAATCGCTAAAATTTATTGGTAACTCCAAAGTCAGTACTTATAGCACTTTTGTGGTCATTCGCAGACATGCACAGAGAGGTAAAAATCTGAGTTGCCTGGTGCACAGTTCCCACTTGAGGTTGAACAAGATGTTCTGTCTTCTTTCAACTCTTTCTTCTCTTTTTAAAGATTTTATTTATTTTTAGAGAGAGGAGAAGGGAGGGAGAAAGAGAGGGCGATAAAAATCAATGTGTGGTTGCCTTTCACGCACCTCCTACTGGGAACCTGGCTGTCAACCTAGGCATATGCCCTGACTGGGAATCGAACCGGTGACCCTTTGGTTCACAGGGTGGCACTCAATCCACTGAGCCGCACCAGCCAGGGTCATTCTTTCAGTTCTTATACTGTAAGCAGTGTTGTCTTCATAGTATGTTTCCTGCCACATTTTTCACATTTTTGTGTGCTTTGTTGGTGATTTCACTGTATAAAATAGCCCCTAAGCATAGTGCTGAGGTGCTGTCTAGTTTTCCTAAGTGCAAGGAGGCTGTGACGTGCTGTATGGAGGAAATACATGTGTTAGATGAGCTTCATTCAGGCAGAAGTCATAGGGCTGTTGGCTGTTAAGTTTATTGATAATGAGCCAACAATATTTATTATATAAGGTGACTTTAAAAAGAAACACATAAAACAAGGTTATATATTGACCTGCTGATAAAATATTGTGACCAGAGGTTCATAGGAACCTAACCCTGTATTTCCCCAGGGAACAAAATAAGTATTTGCTAATTCAGTGTTTATGGCTACTTTCTAGAACAGAACTACCATGAATAACAAGAATCAACTGTACTTTGAGACCTTTACCCGAAGAATGGCAATATTACGAATTTCGTTTTTGCCAAGAGTTGATGCAGGCTAAAAGCATAATGAGGTGCAAAGCATCTTTAGTTGTGGAGATAAATTCTTGACTTGTGCTTTGCTGCTTGAAGTGTGGTCTGCCTACCACCAGCAGCAGCAGCAACACTGGAGTGTTTGTTAAAATACAGTGTCTCAGGCTTCAATCCAGACTGAATCAGAATCTGCATTTTAACAAGCTCCCTCCCTGATTCACGTACACATTGGAGTTTGAGAAGCAGTAGCATAGTGGAAACCACTAGCATGAGTGGGACTATGGATAAGGTCCTTGACTCTCTAAACATTGTCTTCAAGTTAACAGATTGGGCTGGTTTGGGCTCTGTTTAACTTTTCTCAGTTCCTCATTTTGTTTCGGGCCTTGTGCTAGGTAATCAGAAAATAATGATTTAGTGAACAAATATCTGTGAAGTGCCTGCTATGTGCTAGGCACTGTTTTAAAGGCGTGGTTGTAAGTATGACAGAGAAAAGATTCCTGCTCTCATTGAGCTTACAATATAACACAACGCAGCTAATAAGAAAGTCAGTGAACTTCACAGGCTCTAAGTACCTTGCTTAAGTGCTCTGAAGGAAAGCAGTGGGGGCCACTATATTAGGTTGGGGGTGGTCAGGGAAAGCTGCTGTGAGCAAATGATATATGAAATAAAACCTGAAGACAAGAAGGAAACAGCAATGTAGAGTTGTGTGGCAAGAGTATTCTAAACCAGAGATGATCAAATAGAACTTTTAGTGATGGAAATATTCTGTACTTTGCTGTAATGTTGAGTACTTGAAATGTGGCTAGTGGAGCTATGGCCAGTGAAATTGTGACTGAGGAGCTGAATTTTAAATCTTATTTAACATTAAATAATTTAAATTTAAACAGCCATATGTGGCTAGTGGCTGGGAGGGGAGCCAGCACATGCAAAGGCCGTGAGGTAGGAAAGAGCCTGGCGTGTCCCAGAAACAGAAAGAAGGTTTCTGGTCTGGCATGGCTAGTGTGCTGTAAGAAGAAGAGGCAGGCAAGGCCAGGTCACGCAGGGTTCAGGTAGTCATGATGGAGATTCAGAAGAGAACTCAAAGCACAATGGAAAGCTAGTAGAGAACTTTAAGCAGGGAAGTACTGTGGTCCAATCTGTGTTTTTACAAGGGTCAGTCTGGCTTCTGTGTGGAGAATTGTCAGAAGAGGGGCAGCAGAGAGACAAGTTGGAAACTTTTTCAAAGATGATGGATTGAATAAATGCAACTAAAGCCCCATTAAAACCACACAGTGATTTAAAAGATAAAAATAGAGAAAATGGGAACAGAAGAAATAGAAACCATGGCATAGCTCTGGAAGCTGGAAAGCCGTGAAATTGACTAAGCGCATCTGAGACAGTTGAGAACAAAAGTGCCAGGGAGAAAACAGTGACATTATCTGAGGTTTAGGAGCTGGCACGTACATGAGCCTGGAGCTGTGATAAAGACCGTTGAAATCAGGAAAAACAGGTGAAGTGTGACTTCTCAGTTAGATTCTGTTGCTGGCTCCCTGCCTCTGGATCCCTTCTCTGCCCCAGTGTTACCAAACCCAACCAGTGTGTGTGTGTGTCAGTCAAGAGCATCCTACCGCTCACTACCTATCAGGCAAAACTCCAAAGACAGAGCTTGGTGGAAAAGAAGGAATCTTATTTAACAATCAGAAAAGTCTATTAAATATTTGTCATTACAACTACTACATAGATTCAAGAACGGAAATAATGCAAAAACAAAACTGTATAACTTAGGAAGGTGCATAAACTTTGATGTAAGATATCCAAAGAAAAATCACCCTGTTACCCTGTGCCAGCTCAGTTCAAGTTTGCACCAGGAACCCCTTTTCCCACCCAAAAGTATTGTAAATGTAGGTGGCTTAGCTGCTGCCCAATTGCTGTCTAGCTCCAGGCATCTTTCAGAGTCTGCCTCCAGGTGTCCTACTCACAGGGCGCTGTGCTCTTCCTACAGCTGCTCACCAACCGGCACTGGCCACCTTGACCCCTGGGGGTGGGGCAAGGGGCCTACAGCCATTAACAGGTTCCTGTGGGGGAGGGGCACACTGATAGGCCTGTACTGGCAACCATTTATGGGTATACGTAGGGGAGGGGAGCAGGGTCTGCTCCTGATAGGCCCGAGCCTCCTCCCCTCCCATCTTACCATCCCTAATGTCTGGGGCCCGGGACCTCCAGCTTACAGGGGTCAGGAAAGAGGGGAGATCGAAAAAAGAAACCACTTTTATACACACCCCTTTTTAGATGATCTCCCCCAGAATGCGTTGTACAGCCCAGTGTACAGTTCAACCCCTCCCCCATTTTTGGGGGTGGGGTCCCCATGATCCTATCACAGCTCTCCCCTTTTAACACCCTGGACACTTGTAATCTTACAAGGGCAAATGGATGAAAGTCTCGTTCTTCTGTAACTACTTCCCGTTTGCCAAGGTTGTAGCCCTGTGTATCCCTTGCTTTAGAGGTCCCTAACAAAAGGAGTTCTAGAGTGGAGAGGTGTCTTCACGCAGGGGAGAAGGACCTTGCAAGGTCCAGATTAGTTGGTTATCCAAGAGAAAGTGGCATGTGCGATGGCAGAAGAAGTATATCGATGGACAGGCTGGCAACTTGTATTCTGGAGGCAACAAATTTGACAAGAGGGTTCGAAGGCATAGTCAAAACCACAGCAACTAAATAATGAAGGCTGGGACTGTTACAGTTCCCTCTTTTAACACTTTGGACCTTTTCTGTCCAAACCATTAAGGCTGAAAAGAAAACCAGCTTCAAAACAAAACGGATAGGCTGCCCTATACTTCTCCAGCCCAACCATGTAGGCCAGCCAAACTGCTGAGTCTTAGGAGGCAGTGATGCAGGTAGGCTTCTCAGGTGGGGAAGATGTTCAGCTGCAAGGCATTTTCTGGGATGACATCAAGCAGTGACAATTTGACAAATCTTTCGTGTAAACTAGTTCAACTTCTAAGTGAAAAAAATCTTTGAGGACAGTTAGCTGCACTAAAGTCCACTATTCACAATTATATCTATGCCTTATATCTTTTGTTACTTTACTTTCCAACTTAATGTAAAGTTTTAACCTTTAGAAACCTCAATTTCTTTTCAACACAGAAACAAAACAAATCTAAAGCAAGGACAGAGCTTCAGAAAAAATGGGGGGAAGGACTTTAACTAGCCTTAGAATCTTGTTTCACACCAACCAGTCCCACTATCCAGTCACACAGACAACCTCTCTGGGGTCCAAGTGACACAAAGCCCCAATGGCAGAGACATTGTCTCATCCCAACCGGTACCGCACATGACCCTCATGGGATCCAAATGGCACAAAGCCCAAATGGCAGAGACAGAGGATTCCAAGTGTAAACAAAACAGCTAAGTTCCTCCTAGTCCCCAGAAGATCAGAAAGCAAGCAAAGAATAACTGTAACCAAGAACTGAGATTTCTTTCATTTCAAGTTAAAACTCACAACTTTCTATACTCATTCAGAAATAACCATAACTCAGTTTTTAATCCTTGTTCTTTTTTAACAATGGGAAGGACAATAACCTAACTCAGTATCAGGCAGACAAAAGTCCCTAAATTTGCAAGCACATAAGTAAAGGAACACTATCATTTTGCATTGGGATCCACTATCTTCTTCCAAAAGAGAAATTTCAGGTCTTCCAGAGTGCAGGTCCAGCTTTCCTTTTCATCATTAACCACAGCAACAGGGTTTGAATCATGCTCAGGTGGTGCCGATTTTATTCGTGAGTGGTGGATCCAAGGCTTAATTCCTGCAAGCTTTAGAGAAGAGTGCATTGTCAGTAGGAAATCATAGGGACGAGTCTAGGAGACTACCGGTCAAGATGGAGGCACCTCGTCACACAACTGCAGAAAAAATTACAACTAGACTACAAAACAGATATTGTCAGAAAATCAAGCAGATTTTCAGAATTGTCAGAGAATCAAGGAGTATAGAAGTCTGACAACCAAGGATTTAAAGAAGCCACATTCATCCAGATGGGTGGGAGGGGCAGAGATGCAGAGGGGTGCGGATATGTTGAGTGGGGTGGTCCCACGTCCACAAATGGTGGATAAAAATTGGGAGGGATACCTCAGGAGCAAGGGAACCCAGTACCAGACCAGACCACCCAGCCCAGGGTTCCAGCGCCAGGAAGATAAGTCCCCATAATTCTGGCTGTGGGAACCACTGGGGGCGGGGATGGGGTGGGGTGGGGTTGGGGGTTGCGGTGCAGCAATGTAAGAGCTGCAGGATTCTCTTTTAAAGGGCCCGCAAAGGATTTAAGACTTTTGCGGACTCATTTACTCTGGGATTCAGCACCAGGGACCAGTACATTGTTTGGCTAGGGCTCTGAGTCTTCCAGGGGTTTTTTGTTGTTGTTATTGTTGTTTTTTCCCTTTAGGAGGAGAGAGGGAGAGAAAAATCAATGTGTGGTTGCCTCTTGCACGTCCCCTACTGGGGACCTGGCCCACAACCCAGGCATGTGCCCTGACTGGGGAATTGATCCGGTGACCCTTTGGTTCACAGGCCGACACTCAACCCCCTGAGCTACACCAGCCAGGGCTTCTTCCGGGTGTTTACTAAGACTCAGTCTCCTGGCTGGGACAGGTGTGGGGGCTCATCAGATGGATAGACAAACCTGCAATGGCAAACTTGTGCAAAATGGTTAGTGTTTGCCCTAAATGTTGCATATGTTGCTTAATTTTAAACTCATGCTCCAAATCTAAAGGGGGCTTTCCTAAAACAGATTTGGAAGAGTCTCCCATAAACTATTTCAAAAGTGCTGAACTTAAGCCCACTTCTGGGTGCCATCCTAATTCGAAGCAAAACAATGGAGAGTGCCTGGTCCCATTTCAGATGCGTTTCCTGGCATATTTTTGCCAGGGTCTTCTTTGACCCTGGCAAAATGAATCGTGTGATTCATTTTCTCAGTCTCTCCCATAGACTAAGGTCTTCAATATGCATGTAGTTTCCGTCGTAATTGCCGTACCTGTCCAACTTTCTGAGAGATCTCTGAAGTGAACGATGGTCCATTGTCACTCTGAATGCTGTGAGGAAAGCCAAACCTAGGAATCACTTTAAGTAAAAGTTTCACTTCTTCAGTTACCTTCTCAGTTCTAGTGGGCTATGCCTCTACCTATCCAGAAAAAGTGCCCACAAAAACAAATAAAAACTTGAAATTCCCAGGTGGTTTTAGGCATTTGTATAAAAATCCACTTGCCAGTCCTCAAATAAGCATAGCCCTTTATATTCCCTTTTTCTGCTGGGGCGACCTCTGTCTTAGGATTGTTTTTGGCATGTATATGAGGCTTGAGTGATCCTCTGAATAGTCCTTTGCAAATGAGAGGTCTTCTAATGTGGCTTAATAAAGCCCATCAAAGCATCCCTTCTGTAATGGGCCCCTTCATGTAGGTGTTTGAGGAGGGGAGACACTAGAGCCTCAGGGAGTAAGATCATACCAGGGGTGTTGATCTTCCATATAGAATTAGGGTCAGTGTTAGTGAATCCCCATTCATGGGCCTGTTCCTCAGCTCATTCTGTGTAATGGAGTTTAAATTTTAACAAGTCCAAACAGGGATCAGAGCCCCCAGGCATGGTGGCCCTTCCATTGCTTGTCTTGCTGCTTTATCAGCAGCTTGATTTCCCTGGCTTGTTTGGGAACTGTCCCTTTGGTGTCCTGGGCAGTGCATTATAGCAACCTGGCCCAGTAGATTGACTGCCTCTGGCAATTATAAAATCCTCTCTACATGGTTGACATCCTTGTTCCCCAAGGCGAAGAGTCCTCTCTCCTCCCATATTGCGGTATGGGCATGGACTAACATGAAGGCATATTTGGAGACCATGTAGATGTTAACCTTCTTTCCCTGGGGCAACACTAAGGCTCTCATGATTGCAGGCTTCTGTGCGGAGGTTCCCAGCTCAAGGGCTTGGGTGTCTATTACCTTGTCTATGGTGACTACTGTGTACCTGGCTAATCATTGGCTGTTGTCCCTGAAGCTGCTTCTGTCTGTACAGCTCCCAGTCTGGTGCTGCCAGAGGTCGGTCCAGTAGATCTGGCCTGCTACAACAAACTTGGTTAATAATTTCCAAGCAGTCATGCTGGAGGCTGAGTTTCCCTCCATGTCTGGAGCAGAGTAGCTGGATTCGAAGTTATGGCAGTCTGCAAGGTCACATTTGGGTTGTCCAACACAATGGCCTGGTATTTTCCCATGCTTCCTGCCATCAGCCAGTACCCTCTCTTTTGTTCCAATAAAGTTAGGACCTAGTGTGGCACCAATACCGTAGTAGGCTTTCCCAAGTGAACTTCTCAGTTTCCTATAAGATGTCACAGGACATCTGCCCTGAGACATGGTGGCCATCCCTTTGTTGTGTGATCCAGCTTCTTTGAGAGATAGGCTATGGGTCTGGGGATGTTTCCCAGTATCTGGGTTAGTAACCCCAGTCCAATCCCCTGCCTTTCATGAACATAAAATTTGAAAGGCTTCTGTAAATTCGGCAATCCTAATACAGGAGTCAAGACTAGCTTTTCCTTCAAGATATCAAATGTTGCCTGACAATCTCTTGTCCATTCAAAAGGTTCATAGTTGAGGACTTTCAAGGAATTGTACAGTGATTTTGCTGTATGTCCAAAGTTTGGAATCCATATTCAGCAGAATCCTGTAATCCCAAAAAACCCGTGAAGCTGTCTCCGGTTTTTTGGGATTTTTATTATAGCAATGGCTTACTTTCTGTCTGCCATCAAGCTTCTAGTGCCCTGTTTCAATTGAAATTCCCGATATGCCACCTGTTTGCGAATCCGGGCCTTGTGAGGTGACACCTTATATCCCGCCTTAGCCAAATGATTTAGACTGTGCTGGTGTTGAGCAACAGTCTTTGTAGATATTGCTAGTTATCAATATGTCATCTACATATTGCAGAAGAACTCCTGATCTCAATTGACTATCCCTTCAGTCCTTGGCTAATACTTCACTGAATATAGTCAGGGAGTTCTTAAATCTTTGTGGTAACATAGTCCAGCAGTATTGCAGTGTGGCTTTTGTTTCTGGGCCCTGCCAATCAAAGGCAAAGAGTAGTTGAGCCTATTTATCAATTGGGATGCAGAGAAAGGCATCCTTCAAGTCTAGGACTGAAAACAATTTGTTATCTCCAGACACCATGGTCAACAGTGTAGGGGTTGGGCACCGTGGGATGAATGTCTTACACAATGTCATTTATGGCTCTAATATCCCGTACAAATCGATTTTTGTCAGAGTGAGGCTTTTTGACTGGTGAAATGGGAGTATTACAGGGAGACTGGCATGACTGAATTAGCCCTTATTTCAAGAACTTATGCAATATTAGCTGAATCCCCTCTAAAGCCTCCTTTTGGGGGGATACTATTTCTTCTGTGGGATCTGTGCCCTTTCTTTTAGATTGACTCTTATGGGTTGGACATTAACTGTTTTACCTGGAACTCCATCAGCCCAGACAGTTTGATCAACCTGTTTATAGATCTCAGGTGGGAAGAGTTCACCTCCAGGACCTTCCGGGCAAGTCAGGAGTGCCTGAAGCTGGAGAGCATGTTCTAGCAGAATCTCTACATAGTTGTTGCTTTTCAGGAGAAAAAGTTATTTGTGCATTTAATTTGCAAAATAAGTGTCAACCCAGCAATGGAATGGGACAATCTGGCATGTAGAGAAAACTATATACAATCCTCTGGTCCACAAACTGATATTCTAGGGTTGAAGGAACACTCGTTTTTGTAGCTGTCCAGTCACTCCAGTAACCGTTACTTGCATCCAAACTTTTCATAGTTACTTTTGTATTCAGCACTGAGTATGTAGCTCCCATGTCTACGAGGAAATCAATTGGCTTGTTCCCCACCATTAACTGTACCCAGGGCTCCTGTGGGAAAATAGTAATAGGTAGGGAAATGCCCAAGGGAACTCCTGGGGCTCCTCATTCATCATACTTCTCTTGCCTTTTTAACTTTTCTTAGCGAGGGTTTTCATCTCAATTTTCCCTTTAGAGTTTTGGGTACTCCTTTCTCCAGTGGCCCTACTCCTTGCAATAGACACATTGATTAGCTCCGGGGGGGGGGCCTCTTCTCTTTCCTTTAGGGTCCCACCTCCTCCTGTGATTGCCCCACCTTGTTTCTAAGAACACTGTGGCCTGTTTTATCTTGCTTCCTGGATATTGTAGAATTTATAGGCTATGTCTACTAGCTGAGAGGGATTTATTCCCAGTGCCCTATCTAACTTCTGGAGTTTCCTTCTAATATCTGGGGCACTTTGTCCAATAAAGGTCATGTTCACCATCCTTACATTATCTGGTACCTGCTGGTCAGCATCAGTGTGCTTTCCGTAGTCCTGGTAGATCCTTTCTAAAAATTCTGAAGGGTCTTCGTTTGGTTTTTGTTGAAGGGCCTGTATCATATTCAGACTCTTTTGTTTGGGCACCCCTTTCTTAAGCTTTTCCTGTATGCACTTTCTATGATGTTCTAGGAAGGCTAGCCCCGCCTCCCCCTTTGGATTCCAGTAAGGCTTTGTCAGGAGAATTGCCCCAGCTGGTTTGGGGGTCACATCGGGATTCTCTTGGTGGAGATTCTGGGCCTCTTCATTAGCCCTATTTATTAACAGCCATCTCTCATCTGCAGTCAGCAAGGTATTTAGGAGATCCTGCACATCTGCCTGCTTTGGATGATGAGTAGCGATACTGGAGGTGATAAGATCTGCCATCCTCTGAGGATCC
>PVJD01010207.1:0-55587 GCA_004026545.1 Mormoops blainvillei
CTTTCCTCAGGGACTTTTAGAAGGTGGAAAATCTTGAGCTGCAGTCCTCCCTGTCTTTTCTAAATCCTAAGCTTTTTGACGAGACTAAGCCAAGCATTGGAAGAGAGAGAGAGAGAGAGAGAGTGAGAAAGGGAGTGCTTTTGAGGCCAGCAAGATAGGAGAAATGTACTGGGCTCCCCTCAGGGAAGAAGAGGTGTGCGGCTTCTCCCAGGGCCTGGACCTGGGTCTGTGTGGCCATCCAGGGAGTAGGCAAGAACTCAAACGGGACACGTACATGCTACAGAAGGAACTGGCCCTCAGGTCTGAGAGGAACTCGGGGGCCTGGACAATGGGCGTCTCAGTGGGACTGATGGTCCCTGAGTCTAGGGACCTCTCTACACTTTGTGCCACTGCAGACCAAGTAGCCAGGACTGCCGCGCACAGCTGTGTGACCTGTGCCCCGCCTGGGTGCCTGGCCGCAGGGGCAAGCGGTGGCTGGAAGACAGCCTGCGCTCCGCTTGCCGAGTGGGGTGCCTCAGTGCAGGGGCGCCTCCGCCCCGAGGAAGACGCGTCTGTCTTCAATGGGTGCAAAGCTGCCGCGAGGCCTTGCAGTGGCCTTGCCGCGCTCTGGCAGAGATCTTTACTGACTCTGTGAATTTTCCGTTGCCACTGTAGGATGGGCGGGAGGGGCGCTTGCAGTCAGATGTAGGTGACTGAAAGAGAATAAAGAATTGGATTATCATCCTGGCCAGTGTGGCTCAGCTGGTTGGGCATCATCCTGCAAAGTGAAAGGTCGCTGGTTCGATTCCCGCTCTGGACACATGTCTGGATTGTGGCTTCAGACCCCAGTCAAGGTGTGTGCAAGAGGCGACCAATCGATGTTTCTCTCTCACATTGATATTTCTCTCCTCTCTTTCTCCCTCCCTTCCTCTTTCTCTAGAATCAATTTTTTTAAAATTAAAGAATTGCATTATCTGTTGTAGACAGAAACTTATATTCTACATTTAAAGCGGTGGTCAGCCTTTCTCACACCCAAAACCTGGAATGGTGAGCACCCCTGTGGCCTTCCTACAGCTCAGAAGCACATTTCACAGGGGCAGTGTCCCCGACAGACAGACAGACAGACAGTGGAGGAGACAGAGATGCCTCATTAGTCCTCACCCCTAGAGAAGAAGGGCCGTGAGCCTTATTAGCTGCAAGTCCGCTGGGTAAATCAGAGGCCATCGGACACACTGCTGAATGCCAGCAGCTGGGGTAAGGGTGAAAGGGCACATCCCACGAAAGCTGTCCTCTGTCAGGGAGGCGCCACTTTCCACTGTCCTGAGGCACACATGGGCCACTATTCGTCCAGGGATCCAGAACGGATGTCATCCTGCTTTAACGGCAGCAAGGCCTCTAGTCGTTGACCCATGTAAATCTCAATTAGCCGAAATTAGTCAACTGTGTCCCAGCTCTGCCTTCCTTCAAAACACCTAATTGTGTGAAAGCCACATTCCTCGAGGCCTGGCCCCCTCCTCCACAATCAGACCATCCCCCCGCCCCTCCCAAGGGTATCCCCGGTTTTGTGTCTTCTCTTAATGAGCTGTGCCAGTCATCAACGACATTCCGCTGACACGTTACTACTCTCGGCGATCTTTCACTCGTTAGCCGGTGAGCAAAGCAAATGTCCCCACTCACAGCAGCTCCCAATTCCCAGGTCCAGCCGGGCACTTCAAGACCCCATCGGCCTCCCCGTCCACCTCGCTGAGAAAACACAGTTGGGCAAATGTTCAAGAAACATAAAGGGATGTTAATGTTGTACCAAATAACAGCGAGCAACCTGCGGGCCAGTGAGCACACATCCGTTCCCCCCCGTGGGGCTTCTCCCCCAGCCTCTGAGGACTGAGCAACTACAGGTGCAGTTGCCTAACCCAGAGCAAATGTCAGAGGCTCGTTGGATTCCCTCACGGAGAATTCTTCAAAACGTGCGCGTGCTGCTTTTGCGGATGCGATGGAATATCCCTTTCTAGCTATAGCCCTCTGCGTTTTGGCAGGATGCTGAGCATGACAAAGCCGAACTGAGGTCTCATTACTATGATTCACTTGTAATAATAAGACATCATCCTGGAAGTTGCACCCAGTGACCCCATTGACAAGATCAAGGCAAAGATCCAGGACGTCACAGGCCTCACCCCAGGAAGCAGGGGCTGGATACACCCTGACTGACTGTAGCATCCAGGAAGAATCTACTCGGAACTGATGTAGGCCAGATAAAGTCCCCCGTTCTCAAGTGCGTTTCAGGCTTTTAGGAAGAAAAAATGCATTAATGAAACCCTAATTACACTCATTACAAACAAATCAAAATAAGATATTAAGAATAAGTTGGGATTTTTTTTTCTTTTTGCTCCTTAAACCATTTCTTTTGCTTCTTATAAAACCACATCAGACAAATGAAATCCCCACTGAATATGCAGAACTGGAATTACATTAGGCAAATGAAAAGAGCAAATGCTAATTCTGAAAATCCACATTAGGTCACTTTGGCTTCATTTTCTGTCTCTTTGTGTAAAGCGAGAAAACGCCTTCTTTTGTTTTCTCTGTCCTGTGGTTCAGTGCTGCCAGGTAACTGTGTCCAAGGAACATGATGGTGGTCCCCCTACGTGCTGGCATTGGGATCTAAGCTGCCTCGCCGTGGGTGGTCAACCGTTTGTCCAGTGGATCCCCTACCAGGTGTGGGACTGGAGCAAGAACAACTAGAAAAATGAGAAAGCAAGGTGGCAGGGCAAATATGCTATAGGTGCTGCAGACTGTTCTATAATCCAGTGGTCCCCAACCTTTTTGGCACCAGGGACCAGTTTCATGGAAGACAATCTTTCCACAGGCTGTGGTGAGCGGGATGGTTTGGGGACGATTTGAGTGCATGACATTCAAGCTCACCTCCGGCTGTGCGACCGGTTCCTAGCAGGCCGGGACCTGTACAGGCCTGTGTCCAGGGGCTGGGAACCCCTGCTATAAGCTGTGCATAGTCCTGGGGTGCCCAGGGGGTGGGGGCAGGAAAGCACCAGAGTGATATGTCACTGCCTCGGGCCTCGTGGAGCCCCTCCAGTGGACCAGACCATAACAGACACTCTCTCAGGGGGCAAAACTCTGCAGAAAAGCCAGGCCTGACTCAGTAAATGCCTGCAGAGGGGCAGAGGTGTGAGGGCACAGCAGGAAGGAAAGTTAGGGCTGGAATGTGCCTCTGGGGTGCGATGCCCTTCACGCTTTGGTTTTCCCAAATCTTCTAGAACCTGTGGACCAGCAACAGCAACATCGCCTGGGAGTTGGCTGCAAATGCAGAGTCTCAGGCCCCATGCTAGCCTATAAACCATCAGCTGGCCTTTCAAAATGTGATTCTTATCACCAGCCAAAGAGCAAGGTTGGCAGCCTCTCGCCCACGATGAAGCTCGCCAAAGGCACCTGGAGCCTCATTCCCGTGCTTAAGTCAGCTGACCAGGTCGCTCGGGTCGGAGGAAGAGGCCCCAGTATTAAAGGTAATGGCCAAAACGCGAAACGATTTCTAGAAAACAAAAACTTAGAGGAAACAGGGACAACACAGGAAGCGAAAGAAAACTTATTAAAACAAACAGGATACATACTTCACAGAGGCAACACTGCCTCTGTGAAACAAGAATAAGTGGGTGTGTGGAGAAAACAAGAGGAATTACCCGAGCACACGAAAATATGAAAATTTAAAATTGCAGAGTCGGATTCATTTTTAAACTTAGGGAAGAGTTAGAAGGCCAAGTTGAGACGGTCTGTCATAAAATGGAACAAACACATGAAGAGTTAGACGATAAGAGGAAAAAACTGGATATTTAATTTCTCTAATGAGGAAGTCAAGAAAAGGTGAATAGAGGGAGTAGTCAGGATAAAATTATCAAAAAAAATAAAAATAAAGAGAGAGAGAGAAAAAAATTTTTTCCAGAACTGTAGGACACTTTCGGTTCGGAAAAATCCACCGGGCACCCAACACAGCGACTGGAGAAAGACACAAACTAAGGGACAAAAATAACAAAAAGACCTTAAAATCTAACTGGGAATGGGGTATAGTGGACGAAAACAGAGCTATGCCTTCAAAATTCTAAAGGAAAATTATATCCAATCTAAAATTCTATACTCACCCAAACTATTGGTAGTCATGTGTAAAAGAGAAATACAGATATTTTCTGATATATGAGGAATCCAAAATCATACCTCTTGTGTGTCTTTTTTATTTTTTTTTCAGAAAGCCACTGAAAATGTCTTTTTATCAAAATGAGGACATAAATTAAAACAGGAGGTGACTGAGGGGGCAGGAAAAGGGGTCCTAACACAAGACAGCAGTGGAAAGGGGTGCCAGGATGGAATTCCAGGACGGCGATGAAGGGACATGCTTGGACAACTTCAGGGGACAGGCCCACGGAACACAGTGTAGACTGGAGCAGAAAGATGAAGGACTCCAAGGAGGGGACAAAACAGAGAGGAACGATTGGATTATCTGACGCATTTAAAACAGATTTTTTTAGCTCAGCAGTAGCACTATCTAGACAGTCACAGGACAACAAATATGAATAACGATTTCACTAAAAAGTGTAATAAAATTTTGTTAAGAAGAGAAACGGTGCATACACAAGTCTGCAGTGTGGTAGAGGGTCAGAGGAGATGAGTGTAACAGCTAAATCATTATTGACCTTAACATGACATTATAGAGAACTTCTAAGTTAGTAAGTCAAGAAATGGCCATACAACCACATATGTAGAAAACTAGAGGAAAAACAAAAGAATTGAAAGATTTTGTTTCTAGAGAGCAGGCCTGTGAGGTGGGAAGGGCTGAGCGACGGGACTGCTATTGGTCTAATGAGCCTCCGAGTACTACTTGGCTTTTTCGTATATGAAAACAGACGCACCTGATGAAATGAAGATTAGCTTAAAGAAGGAGAGAGAGAAGCAAGAGGAAAAGCAGGAGAAGGAGGAGGGGAAGTTCTGTAGAAAAACTTCTGTCCTCAAGAACGGAGTCTGGGTCTTAGGGGCTAAATGACAAAATGGCCTGGTCATGAACTTTGCTCCGGGCCTTCCAGACACCCCTGGGAAAGCCCCGTAAAACCTAACAGTGGAAACACTGTCGCTTCCCAGGACCAGCTACTGGAAAGATAGCTACGTCCATGTGTGACACTGCAAGGAATTTCTGCTGAGTAAAGTACAAGCAGAACGGGATACAAGGGTTGCCACCTTCTATAGCTGTCTTTCCAGGCCCTGTCACCTGAAAGAGCAATGCTGAGAAGGAAAGAAAGGGTCACCATTGGAGCCTCATCCCGCCACGCTCACCGCCTGTCATGAGGGCTCCCTGCTGGCTGTGCTGCCTGAACTCCCAGCAGCCTCCTCGCCCTGGGGCGGCACAGGCTGCCGCCAAGCTTCCCCCCACTTCCTGAGGAGATCCCCGGGGCCACCACGTCCCCCGTGCTGGAGGCGTCCGCATTGTTTCCGCACGGGGATGACTGCGTTCCCCAGTTTCCAGCCTAAGTACGGACTTTCCCCCGATGGCAATAATCTTTTAGTCTTTTTTAAAGGTTGCATTTCTTTATTTATTTTTAGAGAGACGGGGAGGGAAGGAGAAAGAGAGGGAGAAACATCGATGTGAGAGAGAAACATCAGTTTGTTGATGGGGGACTGAACTCAGGCATGTGCCCTGACTGGGAACCAAACCTGCGACCGTTCTCTTCGTGGGGCCACACCCGACCGAACGAGCCACACTGGTCAGGGCACCCTTTGGTCTTCCTCTTACACTTTAGAAGGTGTCATAGAGGCCAGGGGTGTTAGAGGTCAGGGGTGCGTGTTAACAGAAAAGCTGGAAACCTCATAGGTAACTCCCTCCTCCTTCTCTGTGGGCTTTAGAGCTGGACCAAAGCAGCACCGGCTTCACCACTTGGTAGCCTTAGGAAGTCACCTCGCCTCTCGGCACATCAGTTTCCTCATCTGTGAAGCGGAAGACATGCTGGTACCAACCAAGCAGGCTGTCAGCCCTAAGAGAGCTAATATGCATAAAGCACATCAACAATAAAAAAGTATTCTAACTAAAACGAAACGACATTTTAAAAAGGAGCATTTATCAAGAAGTCAACACCCAATACCGAAACTGGGTCCATTTTTTTTCCTCACAGCAAGTTATCCCGTCTCCGTTCAAGCCCATGTTCCTGCCAGCTTTTATTTCTAAGCTCCTCTTGAAATGCTTTGTTGAAATGAGCCCCACTCCTTCTTCACTGACTGAAGTACTTCCCAGCCTGCAGGCTGCCGCTTCACTGGTCAGAAAAGGTGTCTCAAATAGAATTAGGAAATGCCCCACCCTGTATTGAAATACCAGCTTCCGCCAACTCCTGCAGGCCACACCTGAAGAGAACAAGAGTCTTCTGCAGGTAGAGAGGCCGATTGGAAGGCCAGGGAGTGGCCAGGAAGACAGAAGGAGTGGCCACACGCCCAAGACCAGCTGTGGAAATGGAAATGAAAAGGAAAGGCCTTAACCTTTTCATAGGTCAGGAGGACGGTCCAACAGGCACCTTCTCAGAGGACAGTGACAACAATGCAGATACACTTCAGCTCACTGTGGGTTACATTCCAATAAACCCGATGTCAGCTGAAAATGCCATACGCCAAAAACGCACTTAAACGCCTAAACTACGAACACCGTAGCTGAGTCTAGCCTGCCTTAGACATGTTTCAGAGCAGTGCCGGTGGCCTGAAGTTGGGCGAAACCATCTGACGCAAAGGCGGTTTCATAATAGTTTACTGCATAACGCACTGAACGCTGCACTGAAAGTGAGAAACAGGACGGGCGCGCGGAGCACGTAGCCCTAGCCAGGGGAAAGATCAAAACTCAAAACTCGAAGTACGCTTTCAACTGAACTCTATAGCCTTTGCACCACGGGCAAGTCAAAAATCGTAAGCCATAAGTCGGGACCTGCCTGTACGGAGGGTGTTGTTTTAGGTGGCACATTCCAGGTTTCAAAGCTCTCTCTCATCTCGTCGCTCCCCACCAATGCTGAGAAGTCATTTCAGCAGGAACGACGCCCATTATACAGATGAGAAACTGAGGCTGAGAAAGATCGGGTGGCTCGCCTAAGTTCCTCTGGCTGGTAAAGCAGAGCAGGGGCTTAAAAACACGATGCAAGTCCCGTTGCCCTCACGCGGCTCCTGGCGAGGGCAGATGTGTGCAGTCCGGCCGCCGAGCACCGTGGGGGCGGCGGCGGGGACTCGGCTCCCGGACGCTGCTCAGCTTCATAGCTGCCTGAGGAAGGAAGGCTCCCTCCCCGCTGGCCGGGCCAGCACCCCCTTGTGATAAGGGGCGCTGGAGGGAAGCACGCTCTGCAGAGGGCACCCGGGCAATCGTCTCTGCAGGGGTCACGTGGGGGCCAAAAACACTGACCTGACTGGAGTAGCTTAAGTTGGAACTGCCCTAAATACGTAAGGGTGGACTCCACCACCTCATGCCATATGGAACGCATTATCCTAGGGGCCCATCTGAGTCAAGTATTAAGAGGTTAAAGAACACTTTGAATGATGATATGGTCAATTGATCCAAACTGGATTATTAAGAAGGAGGCCGGGGCTATTAGAGTTTCTTCCCTGCCCCCCATGTTTGGGGGTGATGCCGAGAGAAGGAACTGCAAACGCTAATTCTCAAATGGCCGGTATGGACTGATCCAGAGAAGAGTTTTCTGCCCAAACCACTTTCGTGATGTTGATAAACAATCCCCTAGAGAACTATCAAAACCTGGCTCTGTGACAGAGCTAATGTCAACAAGAGAATCCCAATCATATGCCTTCTCTTCTTCCATTCCTCATTTTGAATATTTTAGCCTTTGGAATTGATTCATTCCTGAGTAATCAAAAAAATAAATAAATAAATAAATAAATAAAAGAAAGAAAGAAAGAAAAAGAAAGAAACAAAGAAACAAAGTATTGGTTCAATAAGCCACATTTCCAGTGAGTTGTGCTAACCCCCGCACTGTTATGGTTTGGATCCTATCAAAGGTCTTGACCTCTGACATGGACAGTTTTATTGTTTTTGGAAATAATCTAGTAATCTAGTATAGATTTTCTTGCACTAGGTGGACACTTCTACATTGTTTTTGTTTTTTTTTCAGTCAAAAGACAACTGGGAAGAAAATGGTGAAGAGAAGGTTTAACAAAAGTTATACAAACAGAGCAAATAAAAATGAAAGTCTAAGAAATAATAAAAGGTAAACAAAACTAGTGGTAGTCTGAGAAAACAGCCTCAACCATGATGTGCCTTAGTGAATAAAAGTGAATGAAAAGTCTTAATTAATTTAATGAGAAATTAAAAGTGAAGGGAAAGAAGAAACCTGAACAGAGATCTAGGAGAACAGGAAACGGGGAGATGATAAATACCTTAGGGAAGAAAAGGATCAAAACTTGAAGTTTAAGGTGAATCATTCAGGTGGGCAACACTGAGCCCAGACAAAGGAACTTGAATACAATTAAGGAAGAAACTAGCAGGGGATTAAGGTTTGAAGATGAAGGAAAAGGGAGTCCCAGAAACTGAGGTGTGTCAGAGAAGTCTCCAGGAGCTCTCCCTAGATAACCAAGTAATCAGCAGTCAAACACATGAATCAGTCCAGGCCTTCTCACCCCCAGGCTCCCCACGACAGTCTTGTGCATTCTCATTCCCAGATCACCTCCCTATTAAGCATGTCTGACACACACCGAGCAAGCTCCCTGGATGGCCACAATCTAAAATAAACAATGGTGAGGAAGGTACCCGAGATAGTGTTCCGTGCTAATCAGCCAAGGCGTTTGTGGTCCTTGTTACTTGCTATCAGCAGCCCCTGAGTGGAGGGTTCTGCTGGCCCAGTTAACCCCTCCCTTGACATGAAGTGAGTTTCCCAAGTAAAAGCTGTAAATCTTCGCCGTTCCTCCTCCAGGCTTGCAGTTCATTAGTGCAGTTAGAGAAGCACGGGACATATAATAACAGATCACCTGCTACACATCCCAGTGCAGGATCCAGTTGCTATCTAACTGCACCACTGTGGGGAGGCGGGGCAGGGATGGGGAGGGTGCTTCCCTTCTGGGGATTCCCAGACCCAGAGACATCCCATGGAATGCTGGGGTCCTGCACCTTAGACAAGATGAGGGGTTGATGGAACTCTGCTTAACACAAAGACAGCCTTAAGGGTTCAATAGTACATCCCTCTTGCCACTGGAGAGGGGCCAAGATGCAAGACATCTTTCCCCAGTGAGGAAGGAGGAAGAGGCCCTCAAGACTGATTGTGAATCTCCAGGGTAGGAGAAGACTAAATCTCTTACCACCTGGTGATAGGAGACCTAGGTGCTCTCATTCCACTACTCTGTTTCCCAGTTCCCCAGGATGGAGAGCTCGGAGCCCCCTTGAACTTCTCCTGTGGCTCTCCCTTGCGCATGGCTGCCAACTCTTATCAGGTGGCACTGGCCACTCTCTCTGTCGCTGGAGCCCCAGCATCAGTTCAACTTCACAGCCTCTGACTGGATCTAGTGCCACTGCTTTCTACCTGGTATCCCCTCCTCTGTTTGCATTGCACTACCCACTCATGCCCCATGCTGATGTCTCCCTAGTGCAGAGCTTTCTTCCCTCCCCACGTATCCTTGAGAGTAGTGACTCTTCTTCACCCATTCCTAAGATCTGCACACTTTACTCTGGAATCCAAGGGGCTGCAAAGTCTGACCCTGTGTACATTTCCACTCTGTTGCCCTCAGCTCTCCTTCAAATACACTCCACGCCAGGCTGACAATCGTCCTCAGTCCCCTGCACACACTCCAGATGTTCCTGCCCCTGTGTCTCTGCCTGCCTCTGCTCTCCAGCAGAGCTGTCTGTCCCGCGATTTGATTGAGCATTTAGTATGGTGCCTGGCACAGAGGATTAAAGATTAGGAAAAAAATAGATTAGGTTGTAATTAGAGCAGCCTAACTACAGGTCAGAACAGCCAGTATCCTTTCCCTACTACCTCCTCTAGCCCAACACACATACGTGCATGCACGTTTACACATGCTCACAAACATGTAACACACGCATGCATACTCGCAGTCTTATGCACACATGCTCCTGCACACATCCACATTCATTTACATACACATGTGTACTCACCCACACATACTCACATACATACACATATGCACACTCATATACTCACACATGCATGCTCACACACACACCAGGACAATGGTCTCCATGTTCTAGACTGTAGGCACATTTGCAAACAGTCTAGTGACACAGCCTGCAATCCCTGCCGCACTGGAAAGGAGCCTGGGGTGTGGAGGTGGATGGGTGCTTTATCAAGGTCTCCCTCATTGTGTGCAAAGGATGAGCTTAGTGACTGGGAGCAAACAAGCTGGCAGTTTGGGCTTTGCTCAAGAAGACAGCCCACCTTCCCTGGGGGGGGCATATGCTCTGCCCACTTTTGGCTCATTTCCTGTAATGGAATCATTTATACTGAGAAGTGAACATGGAGGAATGAGCAGAGAGGAGGAGAGTATAAGTCAGTGTGTGTGGGTGATGTTTGAGTTTTCCCGCAGCTCTGGAAGCATCTGCAGCATCAGCACATGGCCCTGGGGAAGCACTGGGGGCAGCAGGAGTGCTGGGAGCCCTCTTGGTCTCTTGGCCGTCATGGCCCATCTGCCCCGCCCCTCCCTGCACTCCGTGGGACTCTGTGTTCTAGCATCCCGCTGCCTCTTAGACTGTACTCAGGACTCAACTCAAAGGACCCCCTCAGAGAGGCCTACCTTCAATGACCACGTTTTGAATTGTCTCCCAACTCTATCATGCTGCCTTTTACCACTTAGAGCCCTTATCCGTACGTGGAAGGGTCTTATTCGCTTGTTCGCATGTTTTCTGTCTGCCTTCATCCACCAGGTTGTAAACTCAAGGACTCTGCCTTCTTCACCTCTTTGTCCCCATCGCTTTTAGTGGTTGGTGGTACATTGTAGTCGTTCAACAAATGCCGTGTTTGTTGATTGACTGACCCCTGCATAGGTGGTTTGAGGACTAGGAAGAAGCAAGTTAACAAACTTAATTCTCCGATCTAAGGATCTGAGGCGCAAGAATAACATATCTTCATTAACATCATGAAAAACTATGAAGTGCATTCTATTCTGGGTGTGGTGGTTAATTTTATGGTTTAGTTGGCAAGGCTGTGGTGCACCGTGGTTTGGTAAACCACCAATCTGGATGATGCTATGACAGTGTCTTTTTAAAGATGTAATGAACGTTTAAATCAGTAGTCTTCGCAAAGCAAATTATCCTCTCTGCTGAGGGTGGACCCCCTCCAGTTAGGTGAAAGCCTTAGAAGCAAAGATTGGGTCTTCCTGAGGACAAAAGAATTCTCAAGATGGCAACATCAGCTCTACCCTGAATGTCCAACTGGTCAGCCTGCCCTACAGGTTTCAGTCTTGCCAGTCCCTACGATTGTAAGGTCCAACTTTTCAACATAAATCACTCTCTTCACATATGCTGTATTATATTTATAAATTAACATAAATTTACATATGTGTGCATACACACACATTCGGATACATAACCTTTTGACTCTATGACTCTCTCTCTGGCGAACCCTGACTAATATAAGGGATAGGCCATAATAGTAATTACTCCCATTTTCTTTTAAGTTGCTCTGTGCCAGGCACCATGCCAAATGCCCAATTAAAGCATCCCACCTAATTCTCACTACAACCCTATGAAACAAATACTGCTATTGTCGCACTTTATAACGTGAATACCAAGGTCCGGAGAGGTTCAGTACTTCGTTAATGTCACACAGTTATCAAAAACTGGAGTCAGTACCGAGCCCGAGTCTGTCTGTCCGATGCAAAAACATATGCCCTTAATCACCATGCAGCACTGAAACTGGGACGTGAATCAGGAGTGGCTCTTGCCTCTGAGGGGCATGTAGTGTATTATAGGGAGACATAGACAGAAATAATGATAATCTAGAAGGTAGAGGTCAATGAGATAACAGGTAAGTCTTACGGAATTTCAGAGGAAAGTGAGGTCAATTCCAGCTTCTGTGGGTCACCCAAGGTTTAATGGCACATAGGTGCAAGCTGAGCTTTGAAGGGACTGGAACACATGGAGCCAGGGAGGATAGTCACCCTGGAACAACCCTGTCAGGCAGAGATATGACGTGAGCCAGAAAACAGGATAACAGAATGGTGCTGCTTCTTCCTGAAGGAGAACCATTACTCAAGCCAAAAAACAAAAAAAAGAAAAGAAAAGAAAAGAAACAAAAAGAAAAGAAAAAAGAAAAGAAAAGAAACAAAAAGAAAAGAAAAAAGAAAAGAAAAGAAACAAAAAGAAAAGAAAAGAAAAGAAAAGAAAAGAAAAGAAAAGAAAAGAAAAGAAAAGAAAAGAAAAGAAAAGAAAAAAGAAAAAAGCCAGTGTCTGCAACAGGGTGTCTGACAAACCAGCCCTTGCCTGCACTGTGAAGGTCGTTTGACTTCCTTAACACACTAAAGAGAGTCAAGGAGCTTCTACTGAAAGTCCAAGAACTGGCCCCTGCGGGAGACACAAAGAGACATGCACCAAAAGCAGGCCAAGGGACAGGCAAATGCAGGTGTATGGCCAGGGTGCACCATCAATGCCTGGCCTTTCTCAGATAGAGACTTTCTGCTTCTGCTACTTCCTTCTGCAGGCAAAGCTCAGAGAACTGGACACAGTCCACACGTGGTCCCACGTTTCCTCGAAACAGTGTGTAGAGCAGATGTGCAGGGTGGGGCCAAAGTAGCTTTATAGTTCTTCATATAAAAATGACACAACATGCACAACTGTAAGCCTACTCCCCCCATCCCTGTACGTTCACTGTTTGGAGCTAGGATCCCACAGTCAACACCCTGAAGCTCACTCAGCCACTTTCCATCTCAGCGCCGGGTTTTCCATCCCAATGTCGAAAGTTGGTTGTCCTGGAGTATAGGTTACCTGAACTTCTGACATCTCACTGTCTCCGTAGTTGGTCTCCATAGACCATGAAGTTCTAAAACACTTTCTTCTGGGGGAAAAAAGAGTGTGTAAATAGAAACTAACAGTCGATGGGTTCTAATGACATAATAAGCACCTGTCCTTGCATTTCCACTCAATCCTAATAGCCTGTGACACTAAGGGAGGCAAAGTCACTCTCTTAGCCTGGATTCTTTTCATTGGAAAGAGTAGAAACTCAAACTAGCTGAAACCTAAAAATGGTGCGTTACCTCCACAGCTGAAATGTGCAGAGATGGAGCTGATGGATCAGGCAAGGATCTGGGTTTTCAGAGGAGGACCCCAGGGACCGGCGAGCTGCTGTCTGGGGCTCTGCTTTCCTTTGTGCTGGCTGTACTGTCAGACTGCATCTCTGGACGAGGCGGCAAAAAGGCCCCCGCCGTCCTAAGTTTGCCCCGTCCCAACAGCTGGCAATCCAAGCAAAAACCAAGAGCAACATCTCCTTTCTCACAAGTTCCTGCAAAATTCTCATAGCTGACTGTCATCAACTGGGACTGGGCCATGTGACCATTCTGGAGACAGGACAGGGTCAGCCTGCCTAGGACCACACAGCCTGAGAATGGGAAGAGGATGGAGAATGTCCCCCAGAGGGATTTTGACATATTTATTTTTAAATGTATCCATCGTCCCCCTCCAAATGAAGAGAAAAATTAACTGAGAAATGGCTTCCATACCAGAAACTGCAGAAAGGACTATAGCTGATGTTTTAGATTTATCACTATGTACATTTTTTTTAAAACCCTAAATTCTTCCATTCTGGTCTCTCTGTTGGACACATATCTTCTTCGTTTGCCTTCCACCCCCCTCCCCCACCTCCACACATCTCCATTCTGAACATCATTAGCGGCCCTAAGCAGAGGGTCTAAAGCCCGGCTGCTGGGGAGGGGCCAGGCGTGGGGGGAGGCGGGTCCTAAACTGGGCACTCAAGCTCAAAAGTCTTTTATACCATTTCCAAGTGTCTGTTCTGCAAAACACCATTCCTTTATGAAGCAACAAGGAGAAAAGCCGCCATGATCAAATAAGGTTGGAACAGCAGAGCGCCTCGTGTCTCCTTCCTGGAGCCGCAGCATGCGTCAGCACATTCAAAGCTCTGGGAAGCTCTTCAAAAAGAAAGCGGTTTAGCTTTGTTAATGCAATGCTTACCAACCTGCCCTGTCCTCAAAATGCTTTTTAAAAAATAAATGACATGTTAATGTCTGCAGAACAAAATAATACATGTTGGAAAATACTGGCCTGAAGAGTTTTACCAAGACCATAGACGGCTAGATTTCCAGACCATCAGTCTAGGTGGACAGGAGGATAGAGCCCTCTCAAAGTCAAGGTCTCAGAAGCTGCGTCTGCCACGTGTGCTTTCTCAGGAAGCTACCGGAGAACATGTGCCAGTAAAGCAAGGGGGTACACGAAGAACAGGGAGACGTGGATACAGTAAGCAGCGGGTTACATTCACACTGGAGGTGAAGGCTCCACGGTGCTAGGGAGCGGCCATGCACCAGTACATCGGTGTGGAGGGCGATCGGTCCGGACCGGAGCCGATCAGATGTTTCCTGGAGGGATTTGTTCAGAAAGATGAATGTGCTAGAATCCTTGACACAGCATCAATATCCTAGGAGTAAGATTAGAACATTAGAAAAGTCTGCGATTCAATAGGTAAAAAGAAAAAAGTTACAGGAAAATACATTTATTAACAACAGAGGAAGAAAAATGTTATACAATAGAAAGACAGCACTGATGTAACGAAAATTAGGATGTCGGCTTTACCCGTGTACACGTACAGAGGAAGGCTTGAAGTGATGTCTAGTCCCGCATCTCTTCCTGCACCAGTGCCCTTTGCCCTGTAACTTCTCGGTTCCCGTGTAACCCCACCATGGGCAAAATAACCTAACCTGCCGCTTGATCTTGGGATCAGCCACACGGTCTGCTTCTGCCAGCAGGGTGTCAGCAGAGGCTTCACGTGGGCTCTCTCTCTTGTACCTCTACCGTCTCCGTGAGCACACCCCACCGGTAGCCTTCATGGTGATGAGAGCCACGTAGGGGAGAGGCTGGCTGCCCGGTGTGCCCAGGCGGCCCCAGGTGAATCCAGTGCGGATTAGCCAATCCCAGTCGGTAGCAGACACCTGAGAGAGCTAAACCTGTAGGACAGAGAGCTGCTTGCCGTAGGTCATCTAAGCTTTGCAATCGAGAGAGAAACCAATGTTTTGCTTTATGCCGCTGAGGTTTTGTTATGTAGCATTTTGTGACCATAGATGAAAATGGGGATGGGAAGGCTATGCCTGATGACAGAGGAGGAAGAAGAAAGAGAGCTAAACACCTTATCTTCAACATGAGGTAGAAAGTCGATAGAAATGCTTCCAGGGTTAAAGAAGAGGGTGGGTAAGGAGGAAAAGAGAAGGAGCTGCAAACGGAGACGGAGGAGAAAGAAAAGGAGGAAGAGAAGGGAAGCAAGCCCATTATTTAAAAAACATGGACGTGGATAACAGTGTGGCGATTGTGGGGTAGGGGAGACATAGGTACAAGGGGGACAAATGGTATTTTTCCATTAAAATACAATAAAAATAAATTTTAAAAAAACATGGGCAACTAACATAGTGCTCCTGGTGGAGGGCAAATGAGCGACCTGAGGTGTGAGAGACAGCTAGTTTTTGGTTTTTTTTTTAATTTTCAATTATAGCTAACATTCTCTATTGTATTAGTTTCAGGTGCACAGCCTAGTGACCATTTATATAACTTACACAGTGACCTCCCTGATACATTCATAGTCATTACAACACGATTGACTATATTGACTGTATGCTGTACTTTTCCATAACTGCCCAACTGCACGTCTCAGTCTCTCCCTTTTTCACCCAGCCTCCAAACACCCTTCCCGTCTGGCAACTAGCAGGCCATTCCCTGTATCTATGAGTCTCCTTCTGTTTCGTTTTGTTTACTTTGTTTTTTAAATTTCACACAGAAGTGAAATCATGTGGTATTTTCTTTCTCTTTCTGACTTATTTCATTTAGCTAATACTTTCTAGGCCCATCCATGTTGTCACAAATGGTAAGATTCTATTCTTTTTTTACGGCCGAGTAATATTCCACTGTGTGCATGAACCACATCTTCTTTGCCCAGTCATCCATCAGTAGACACCTGGGCTGCTTCCACATCTTGGCTGTTGTAAATAACGCTGCAGTGAACACAGGTGTGCACATTCCTTTTCAAATTAGTGTTCTGGATTTCTTCAGATAAACACACAGAAGTGGGATTTCTGGGTCATATGCTCATTCTATTTTTAATTTTTTGAGGAACCTCTACACTGCTTTCCACAGTGGCTGTTCTAATCTGCCTTCCCGCCAACAGTGCTCAAGGCTTCCCTTTTCTCCACACCCGCGCCAACACTTTAGTGACAATAATAGTGATTTAGTGATTTAGTGACAATAGCCATTCTGACAGGTGGGAGGTGGTATCTCATTGTGGTTTTAATTTGCATTTCTCTGATGGTTAGTGATGTTAAGCATGTTTTCATATATCTATTGGCCATTTGTATGTCCTCTTTGGAAAAGTGTTTATTTAGTTCCTCTGCCCATTTTTTAATCTGATCGGCTTTTTGTGTTAAGTTGTATGAGTTCCTCATATATTTCAGGTATCAATCCCTTACCAGATTATCGCTGGCACACATCTTCTCCTGTTTCAGTAGGTGCCTTTTCATTTTACTGATGGTTTCCTTTGCTGTACAAAAACTCTTTAGTTTAATGCAGTTTCATTTGTGTCTTTTTTATTTGTTGTTCATTTGTTTCCCTTGCCCAAGGAGACATATCCAAAAAATATATATTACTGAAAACAATGTCAGAGGGTTTACTGCCTATGTTTTCTACTAGGAATTATATGGTTTCAAGTCTTACATTTAAGTCTTTAATCCATTTTGAGTTTGTTCTTGAGTGTGGTGTAAGAAGATGGCCTAGCTTTATTTTTTGCATGTGTGTGTCCAGTTGTCCCAACACCACTTATTGAAAAGACTATCTTTACCCCATTGTACGGTCTTGCCTCCTTGGAGAAACAGCTAGTTTTTCTACTTAAGATTTTATTTTATATGGACATATAATGTTAATAAAATTTTATATAAACATAGTTTCTTTAAAAATATGGGCAAAAATTAAAACTCCTAAAGAAAGCCTCAGTTTGAAGTCTAATATTATTTTTAAACCAGGAAATTTATAAAAACTAAGAAATAAAAGTATCAGAGAATATATTAGATATCCATGAAGGCTGACATTTGGTTAATAAAATTTTGCAAAAGAGAACAGAGAACCAGAGATTATCAAAAAAGTATGTAAGTATATTTTCCAGAGCTGACTAGCACACTAATCAATCTTGAAAGGGTCCTAAATTTTTATTAAAACCACACCTCACACTTCATTATCTTAGAAGACCAAGGGTGAAAAGAATATTCAAAACCCTAAAGAAAAAACAAGACACTTTCCTCACCAAAAATGAGAATCAGACTAATATCTGAATGCTCATCGATACCAGGAGAGGCTAGAAAACAGTTATAAAATAGCTTCCAATATCTAAGGTAATGCGACCCGCAGCGAAGCCCTACTGGTGATTAAATGTGAAGAGCAGATAAAGTCATGTTTCAACATGAAAGGACACAGAATGTTTACATCCACAAACCATGTCTTTAGGAATTTCGCTTGAGGTTAGGCTGTAGGAAAAAGAGAGGAAATGCCAAAAAAAAGGGAGACATGAGAAATAGGAACCAGTGGGACAACCCAGAAGAGCTGTGACAAGAAGCCCCAGGCCTAGGGATCAAACCATTCAGACCGTGAACCAGAACAGAGGCCCCCAGGGGCGAGATCTGAGGGGAAAATCATTATAAAATGTAACTGAGTGGATAGCGCAGAAACAATGAAAATACAGGAAAAGATCATCGTCCCCTCAAAAAGTGAGAAGCAATTTGAAATCTAGAAAAAACAAAAAAGTATTAAAAAAGGCAGGGTTATCATAGTGCCTGGTTCCAGCGCAAATAATATTTACATAGTTACAATAATGTAAACACTGTTTTTATTATGTTTCTAGAATAGAGTGTAAATTAAATCAACCTCGGTCTTATAAAAATGTAAAGTACAGGTGGCAGAAGCTGGGAGGAAGAGGGGGAGGAGAGTCACAGAACCGTACTTACCACTACATTTATAAAGGGAAGAGTTAAGAGATATTGTCTGTAATTGATGGAACAATAGGCAAATATGTAAATATGATGTCCCCATGAAGAATAGGGGAGAAAAAAGATGATATTAAAATTGGGGGTATGAGTAAGAAAAGGGAAAGGTGGGGGTGAAATTATGAATAAACTAAATCCTCATCAATATACTCCAAAGTCAGAATATAATCCCTAAAACTGAAAGTTTGCATATTGCAGTATAAGCATATTATTATAAGCCACCAATAAAAATAGCTTCAGGAGGTCAAAGTTATTGCCTCCAGGGAAGAGAATTTAGGAACACAAATAGATGGAACAGGGTACCATCGTTTCTTCATTTATAAATCTTTTAAACACTTTAACTCTTTATTGGTGTGCATATATTAATCCAATAAAGAAATTTATTTTAAAGAAATTCAATTTGATTCAACCCAAAACATCATGGCCACTTTCCTGTCTATTCTCTTCCCTTATGTCTAATCTAAGCTCAGCACACAGTTCAGGAACTGAGGCAGGAGGGCCTCCTGAAACCCGACTTGTCCTTAAGCCCCCGACCTCCAACACCGACTGAGGTCTGGCAGCTCGACCTGAGAGTCCCAGGGGGAGCCGGGATGTTCTGCGGTCCCGGCACTCTTCCTGAGTTCCGGTACAGCAAGAGGCCTAAATGAGAAAGGACAGAACAGAGGCAAACGCAGTGGCGTGAGTCATCCCTGCGGGGGTGGGGGGGGGTGGAGAGAGAGAGAGAGAGAGAGAGAGAGGGAGAGAGGGAGAGAGGGGAGAGACAGAGGGACTTTGAGCAACTTGAAGACCTGCTCCATGACACCCCCTGACTACTTACTATACCTTTCTCTTTAAAAATAGATCATAAAGCCTGTCAACAGTATACATTTTTTAAAAAGTATAGTTTTTAAAAAATTCCTTTTTAGTTTGTAAAAGGTCCATGTGAGCTTAAAATGAATACGCCATCAGTGGCTGTTAAATGCAATGTTCTATATATGTCAATTAAGTTAATTTTATTAATCATGTTTGTCCAATCTTTTTTGTCATAATTGGGCCACTGAGATGACTTGAGACCAAGGACTCAATTACTTCTGAATGATCCGTACCACTAGAGTATAGCCACCCAAGGTACGAAGCCAAGTACAGGTGACTCATTGGGGCTCCGACCTTCAGTCTTGGGGAAGCCAGTCTCATGGGAGCAGTCTTCAAGCCCCACATTGTCGCAGGAGGGGCCTTGGGCCTGGCACGTGTCCTTACAGGGAAATAAGCAGCCTTCTAGTCTGTGGCAGGCATGGTGCCCTCTTTGGAAATATGGCCCCCATTCCAGGTTGGATGTGTGTGTGTGTCATATGGCACCTGGTGAACCCCACTGCCGCATCTGTTCATGGAAGGGAGGCAACGGGGTCTCTCCCCTGCAGACTCACCCACTGGGCTCGCGCAGTCCTAAAGCTGGTCTTGCTCTGTGTCCTGTCCGTGTCAATAAAACATTGTTCCAGCCACTGCTCTGCGAGTCCTGTCTTGCTCAGTGACTCCGACATCGGCAGCCCATGCAGTGGGCTGACATCCTGGGCCTGCTGCTCCGGGTGTCGGGCCGCAGGCATCACTGGCTCCACATTAGCAAGCCCTCACTCTGATTTTGGCTCCTCTAGCTCAGCACAGCTGCCAAAGGTTTTCTTTAGCCCTCGTCTACCGTTCCAGGATTCGTCAGTGCCTCCAAAAGAAAACAGCCCCACGTGGCAACATCCCCTCTAGATTTCTGCCTTCCCCTTGGAGCTTGGCCTGGTAATTCTGCGCTCCCTTGTTAATTCTCGGATGGCTTCAGGAGGGCTTCTTTCATACTTGTCTGGCTTTTGAATATGTCCAGAGATAGGCCGTCAATCCGAATGACCTCATCCATCATTACCAGGAGCAAGAAGTCCTTGATTAGGGATGATGTTTCCTTTTTTTTTTTTTTTAACTGGGTTTTGTATCATCTAAACCTTTTATGTTGAAAATGTGTTTTTGTATTCCCTTATAATCAGAAATAAAGCCCTGTTTCATTTACAAAAGATACTTTCATAAAAGAGAATGCACAGAAATCTCCAAATTCTGGGACCCTGTTCCATCCCTACTATGTCATATCTTTAGTCCATAAATGTCCTGCCAACTCTCAGAAGGATTAGCTGGTGGGGTGTGGTGAAATGACCCTTGCTGTAAAACCATGGCCTTTGCTTATTTTTTTAAATAAAAAATGTCTTAATTGGGAAAGGAAGAAAAAAGTAACCACTTGATTTTAGTTCAAATAACTTTCTACTAGTAACCCTGCAAAGTTCACCTGCTCTTGAGAACTCAGTCTAATCTCTGTTCACACTAAGAAACAATGTCCACTTTGAGGTGATTCACAAGACAAGAAGTTGAAAAAGCCCTCCTCCCATCTCTGTCACCTGGATACACAGCAAATCCCAGTACGGGCCCTGTCCCAGTCACGGAAGGCCTTTCCCACACCGGTGGCCAACACTGATGTCTTTACCCTCTAAAATGGGACTCGCACCTTGGTCCCTGCCTCACGGGCTTTGCTGTTCTGGAGATCAGTTGAAAACCTCTGGGAAAGCGGTCTGTGGAGTGTGAAGCATTATTCAGGTAGGAACTGTGAGCCTAACCTTCAAAGGTCCTCATGCCTATTGATCCCGTTTCCCTAACCTTTTGACAGGGACCGTAAGTTTTCTTTTGTATTTTCCCCAGAGATTGTTTTTAAATGCTGAGCCCACATTAGGAACTTAACATAATTGGTTGAATGGCTTAAAGGAAGAACAAGCCATTAGTATTTATGGTAACATTTGATGACGCTCTATGCCGCCAAGTTCACATTCAAAGTGAATTGGCAGGTACCAGCCTGGATCAACAGCTTTTAAATATTTCAGTGGAAGTATGGCTAGACTGCTCTTTCAGAATGCCAACAAAGAAGGTGTCTTTGTATCTCCCTCCTCCTGAAACCTGATAGTAATGGGTTTTGCTTTTTGTTTTTCATTTTTTGATCACAAGCACCAAACAGAAAAGTGCACAAAATGAGAGATATCCGTAAGTGAAAGATTCAAACCAATGTCGGAAAAATAGAATGGAGCCTGAAGTGCATATAGCAAAACGTTAACACGTGTTCAGCCTGAGCGGCAGGTACCTGGGTGTCTCAATAACTTTTGTATATTTAAAACATTTCATAATCGTAAAAAATTAAAATTAAATTAAAAGCAGATGGGGGAGTGCTGATGGATGAAACAGAGCAGACGACCCTGCAGCCGCCAATGCAAATGGAGAAGCCTGCAGCTGAGCGGCCAGCGGGGGCCTGGCGGAGCGGGGGCGGGGCGGGAGGGGTGGGGGCGCGGCTGGCCGGAAGCAGAAGGGAGCCTGAGGGGCGAGATGGGCTGATGTGGGGTTAGCGAATAAAGGACTATAACCACCTCCTCCATTTCCCTGAAAATGAGCAAGCACTCACCCATTTACTCCCAGGCTAAAATTTTCAAGGCTTTTCTCTAAAAATTAAGCTACGGCCTGGGGAGGATGAGGACAGTTAATGTGAGTATCGCCCCTCCGGAGTATACCCTTCCCTGGCACCTGCGGAGCCGAGCTTCTCACTCACGCACACGGCCCAGAGCCTGCCCACCGGCCCCCGCCTGGTGCTCACAGGGTCCGGCCGCCGCCCCAGACCCTGGCTGAGCAGACCCCACGGAAGGGTCTACCAGGTAGTCAGGGGACCCACACAGTGTGGCACAGAGTGAAAGCTATACAAACTAAGGGAATAAAAATAAGATTTTTTAAAATAGAAGAAAACTTCTAAAAATTAAAAAAAACACACACGCACAAAAAACAACCTCTTCCATACCTTGGTTGTTGTAAATAGTGGTGCAAAGAACACAGGGGTGCATCTACCCTTTCGAATTGGTGTTTTGGTTTCTCCAGATAAATCCCCAGAAGTGGCCCAAGTGCCCATCAATAGGCAAGTGGATAAAAAAGCCATGGTACATATATGCAATGGAATATTACTCAGCCACAAAGTGGGACCAAGAATATCTGAGGAAACCACATGTGTGTGCAAAGATGCGTGTACAAGGACACCGATTGCCTGGTTACTTATAACAGAGAAAAGCCGGAGGCATCCTGACTGTTCAGTGAGACGGAAATGCTTAAGTCCAGTCCAGTGTGTTTATACAATCTGTTACAGTTATTTAAAATTGTTGATCCCGAGGAGTGCTTAATGGCATGGAGAAATGGTCATAGAATAATATTAAATGAAAAATGCAGGATAAAAATACACCAAAAAACAATCCAGTTTGGCAAAAAAAAAAAGGAGTGTGTTTATATATATTTATACACGTATTCTTATATATGCCTACTAGGAAATACTCTTAAAATATTAAAATATTAACTGTATTTATGCCTCTGTAGTGGAAATTTGGATACAAGTTTATTTAGTTATCTATGTGTTTCCTCACCTTCTAAATTTTCTGCAAAGAGTATATGTCATTTTATGATTGGAAGAAAAAAATCCTTATAAAAGATATGAAACCTCATGTTCTGCCAGGGATCAGATTCTCTTCTCTTAACCTGAAGTACTGAAAATAACCCATCTCGCCGAGGATCAGTTTTCTCTCAGACACCTGCCTCTCCCTCCCTTCCTGCTCCTCATTCCGTGGGAAACCTAAATGAAGAACATCGAGAAGAGCCAGAGAGGGCTGCCCACGCCAGGCGCTGCTTGCCTCGAGAGGGCGGCACACCTGGTCATGGCTCAGCTGCAGATTCGTCCTGATGGCCCAGAAGGAGAGCAGAAGCCATATGCCAGCTCCACTGGCATTTTAAGGCTCGCACACTGGGCGCCTTTCCGCCCACTCACCTGGATGGCCCAGGTGCTGTACTCATGGTCCTCTCCCACGGTATTCACCTGGCGTGCACCATCTGGCTGACATTACTGTACGTAACAAGGGACCCTGAGGAAGCACCCCAGCCAACTGGCGGTGCTATGGGTTTCATAAATCCTTAGGAAGCCGGGGACGGCCCTGCATTCACTGAGGCTGCGGTCTTTCAACAGGGCTGACTCGGATGGGGCCCACTTGACGCGCTTTCTGCAGCTCTTGTCTCCACCCTACAATCAGATGCCAGCCTCTGGCAAACACCTGTGCCCCTGGGAATCATCGAGTGGCCACCCACGTGGACTTGGCTTGTCACTTGGATTAATCCCACAGGCTAGTTGGAAAGAAAAGAGGGGCTGTCTCCTAGCTGAGCTGTACTCATTGCCCATGATTCATTTTAACTGTCATGAGGAAGGAATTGATGCCATCGTGTGACAGCTGCATTCGTGGTCAGGGAGAACCCAGTTCCTGACCATTGGAACCGAAGTATCATTGGAGAACGACCAGCAGGGACCGGCAGCGTGGTTTGAACAAAGACTCAGGGCATTTCCCAGGACATGAAAAGTCTGTGTCGCTTCCCTGCTGCACTCATCTGACCTCGTTGGGAGAATTTACTGGCTGCTTTGGACTAGGTTCAAGGTTGACATATCACACCCTTTCCATCTACCACTTCATTCATGCATTGGTTCGTTCATTCATCAAACACTCCAGGAGGGCCAAATCTGTGTCCAAGACAGTCCAGTTATCCCTAAGAGTTACTTTTAAATCACCTCTGTCCTCTGACTACCACTCAAATGGCAATGACAGGGGGTCTAACTCAGAATGACTGGGGGCATGGAGACCTGAATTTGAGTCTCAGTTAGACACTGAGCGAGTTACTTAGCTCCTTTAAGCCTGGCTTCGTGGGATTCTTCCTGCACCTGCTTCCTTACTTCCTTACGGACATTCCGCTGTTCTCCAAACACCAAGACCAGCATTGCTCTCTCGGCTTTCTCCACCTCACGCGGTCAGCGTCATCAGGGAGAGAGAGAGCGACTTGCCCGAAGTTTTACAGCATCACCTTGCATGTGACACTGAGTGGAACATCTTGCTGGAGATATCGTAACAGCTCTACAGCTGGCGCCAAAGACTAAGATTTAGGAAAATCATCTTAAGAAGCTTTAAAAATGTACAATAAATGGTCAAAATGCATTTGTACTTAGGGATTTAATTCTTAAATGAATTGTATTTCTGTTTCTCTGTACCATCACACATAAGGAAGAAAATTCTACAGTTAAAAAAATACACATGCATACACATAACTATATATATTACATCAGTACATACCTTACATGTAGTACTGTATCTTGATGTATAGAGTGTATCTTACATATATATAGGTAAGCATCTTAAGGTATAGTATACCTTAGAAGTCCCAGAGAATGAAAAAGAAAAAGGCCAGGAAATTAAGTGATAATGAGATTCCGTTGGCATCCAAGAAAGAGATTTCAAGATGACATTAGGAGAGAAAAGGATACAAAATTGCGGGAACAGCATGCATAGATAAAGGCTGGAAGGGGAAATGTTAATCTGCTGTTTCTGGTGATGAGTTTTGGATGTTTTTCCTTTAGTTAAAAAAAATCTTTATCGAATATAAATGGAGCCTGAACTACGAAAAAGATAGGGAGTGGGCCTCCGTAGTGAGAGGGATTCCAGGGGTCAGCAAGTTAAAGATGAGGAGACAATGAGACACAGGCAGGACAGTGGTGTAAGGGTCAGATGGCCCCACCCAAGCTAGAAGGGAGTTGTGCTTCTTTAAGATCCTAAATAAGAAACGCAGGGAGAGGAGGGGTGAACGTGCTAGACAGAGAGGATAGGCCATTTGGGGTTGGAGACAGGTATGTCTCAAGGGCTCAGATGGATTCCTAAAGGAAAAGGCGATAGCAGGAAAGAGAGATTTACTGAGGAAAATGAAGAGTGCAGTGAAGGAAGCAGCTGCCCTTTACACACAGTAAAAAAGTGAAGACTCCAGGGGTGAGAGAGGAGTGACTTTGGAGGACTTGTTACCGAGCTTTGTGAAGAAGCCAAGGAAAATGGACGTGGCCGAGGTGAAAGAAGGGAGGGGTTGTTCTCACCATGGCCAGAACCCCCATATGAGCCCAGGTACAAGCCAGGTTTCCTGAGGAAGGTGTGGTCCCACCTCAGGCGGCACAAGGAATATCCTGCCCTGTCCTTCCGTGGCCTGGCCCTGGTTTCTAAACAGGAGTCATATTTTCTCTGAAAGTCCTCATTTTGGCCTATCCTCCATTCCTTTTATTTTGATATACTACCCTTATTTCTGAAATAATATATAGTTGACCCTCGAGCAACACAGGTTTGAAATATCAGCACATTTTTTTCAATATCTACAGTCAGACCTCCCTACCCACAAGTTTCACATCCATGCATTTAACCAACAGCAGATAAAAAAAGAGTATATTGATCCCAGGTGGGAACCTGAGGGTGTGGAGGGCCAGCTGCATGCACTGCTGCATGTCCTTTTACACAAGGGACTCGACTGAGCATCCACGGACTTTGGTATCCACAGGGATCTTGGAACCAATCCCCCAAGATCACGCAGGGTCAACTTAAGCTTTTGGTGAGTCAAAAGGTACACATGGATTTTTTACTGCATGGGGGTCAGCACTCCTAACCCCTGCATTATTCAAGGGTCGGCAGTGAGTGAATGAGTGTGTGTGTGTGTGTGTGTGTGTGTGTGTGTGTGAGGAGGGGAAACCACCTGCCGCTCCCCATGTTCATCCTGAGAAGCTTCAGAGACAATATTTCTAAAGCAACAATGTATCTTGGTTATGCTATGAGGTCACTATAAGCAAGGGAGGTTTTCTTACAGGTGCTACATGGTGAGGAATGGAAGATGTAGGATGAAATGGGACTTGTCAAAACATAGTCAAGATTCAATAGCTTGGAGGAGAGAGAGAAGGGTGGAAAAGGGGAAGAAGAAGGAGACAGAGGGGGGGCTGTTCTGGGCCCCCTGCTGGCGTAGACCAAGGGGCAGCGGGAGGGAGACAGCAAAGAAGGTTGAAGCACCTTCTAGGCTGTGAGCGCATTTGCAAACTTAAATATTGAATCTTTTTGAAAATTGTAAATACCCTGTTTTCTTAAGCAGGCCTTGCTTTTAAATTTTAGCAGAAATTTAATTAAGTTTTGCCCATGAAAGTGCACCTTGCAACTTTTAACTGGAGGAGAGCATGAAGAGCTGTGTCCTGCACCACCACACTTGGGGGACAAGTGTGTGTCGGAGGGAAACACCGAATGGTGGAGTTGAGCCTTCGTCCTCCGGGGTGTTGGAGCCACTGCTTTTGTCGCAGGTCAGCCCCACCCGTAGCGGGTTCCAGCAGCCAGCATTCTGCCCCACAGAAGAGCAGGGCAGACCCCAACACACAAGAAACACACAGGAGCAAACACAGGAAACCAAGCGTGGCAAGAAAGCAGCTCAGGAAGCTGTGGGCTGCCCTGGTGCACAAAGCTACAAGGGCGCAAAGTCTAACCTCGGTGTCACTTATCAATAAAAGACATGAAGACGGGGAACTCCGCTAGGCCTCTGGGTGTGTTTTATTTTCACAGAGAATCTGAGCCCGAAAAAGTGAGCCTCAGAGCATTCATCTAAGGTGCCTAAAGCTTTGGTACAACTAGCAGATCCCCGTGCAGAGGATCAGACGCTGAAGAAGACTAGACCATCCTATGTACCAGGGACCCTCTCACAGACAGGCCAATGGACGCTTCTGTTTGCGGACAGATCCAGGTCAAGCCCTCGGTTAAGTAGCATCTAGAAAGCCAGGCATAGATACGGTGATCTCACATCTGACGCCCTCTGGGACTCAAGCCCCGTCCATTAGCAGGGAGAACGTATCACAGAGAGGAAGCCCCAGACAACAGAACCGAGACCTGCAAGGAGAAGATAAGAGAGATTTTTAGGAAGAACCCACTTCAGTGATTAAAATGGGCCCCAAATTGAGCTGTGCAACGAGGGAGGAGCATTTTCCTCCTAGAAGTGATCAAAGCAGAGGCTGGAGAGGCGGGTGAAAGTCCTCAGCACGACGGGGTGAAGGGCGGTCAAGCGGTGATTTACAAAGTTCCTTCATTACCGTGCCTGCTCCCCACCTCCAACCTTTTCATTTCTCATCCTAAGTTCAAGGCAGCATGACAGAATGCAAGGAACTTCAGGGGCAGACAAACCTGAATTTAAATCCCAGTTCTGTCCCTTACCGATTCTGTGAACTCGAGGGAGCTACCTAACCTGTTTGCCTCTAAAACTCCAGCCTGTGAATGGGGACAGTGCCCCCGCGCTCTGCAGTGTGTTGCGACCGATAGAGCAGGTGCTGAGTGGCGCTCCGTAGGTATAAGAGCAGCGACTGTCTTTAGGGGCGTGGGGAAGAGAGGCAAGGACCCCAACAGCAAGAGGCCTTGGGGGTCATCTAATCTGAATTCCTCACTTTCTACTGGAGGAAATCGAAGTCTGGAAAGTGTAAATAATCTTCCCCAAATCTGACAGTAAGTTAGTGGCCAATGTTGAACACCAGTTCATTTTCTACCTGTGAATACCAGGCCTTTTTCCTACCACTCAGTTTAACATGCTACCTCGGAGCCCCATTCCGACAGGGACCGCCTTTCAAGCTCTGGATGTGACATTTATCAACCACCACTTTGTATATAAATCCGTGAGGCACTGATGGAAAGAGAAGGTCGATGCCCATGAGCAGCTCACGGCTCAGCTATGTCGGAGCCAGAGCTGCTTCTGAGAGTCTCTAGAGATGAAGAAATGACACACTGGGAGACAGCCAGAACTCCACCATCTCCAAACCCAAGTGCGAGGGGGCAGCCCTGAAGTGGTGTCAGTTTACCTGAAGCCTGGACACCGCTCGTTTCTAGCCCAGGTCCCATTGGAAATGCTTATGATGTTGGCGGCCGCCCTGCGACATCCCAGTTGGTAGAGAGGCCTCCCGCATCCTTGGAGGTTTCTATGAAAAGACAGAAGCGCTTGCAAAATGGGACACATTCATCTGTTTTTTTCTTTTTTAACCAACTTTTATCCTTCCCCGGGGCCCAGACAGGGGCCCTCATGTCAGCCACTTAAATTATATTTAAGACCTTTTGCTGACCTTTCAAATAACCCTCCTCAAAGAAACATCTTCAGCAAACCCAGCAAGGTAGGCATAGCTAGCGCTCTGGGAGGCCATGCTTGGCCACCTGCCCGTGTTTCTGGGGTGTCTCAAGCCTCAGTTTTCTCTATTCAGGTGTTGGTACTTGGACAAGTCATTTTAGCTCATGTGCTGTAACTTCCTCATTTGTAAGCAGAGAGAATAAGACTAAGTGAGTAACTGTGAGCTAGTGCTCCAGAGATCTCTAGGACTCCTACAGGGTGGCCCTCCTCTCGCCACAATCTCACTTCTGCTCTCATCTTTAAAATATTGGTTTTCTGTATAACATTTTAACTAAAAAAGAGTTCGACTGTTTATTTTTTAATTGTCAACACTATTACAGGTGTCTCCTGTTCCTCCCCCTTTGTTCCCCTCCACCTGGACACCACACTGCCCCCCTTCTCCAGTTTAAAACAAACTAGTGTTTACTAAAGACTCTTCCAACTTGAAAATTCTCTGACTCTCTGATATCCCGTGTTGCACAGAGGACATGAGCACACTGTGGCCAGTCTGATCCAAGCTCAGCATAAGAAGACCTTTTATGTGTAAAGTCAAGTTTAAAAGACTGGGTTGTTTTTTTGTTTGTTTGTTTGCTTGTTTTGTTTTGTTTTTGGCAACATGACTTGAAGTGAATCAAAACTAACCCATGCTAGCATTCTTGTCAAAAGATCGTAAGGGTCCCCTTCTCTTGTTAAAGGTGGTGTGGAGCGCTCTCTGCGTGCGAAGCTCTCGCTTACCCAACAGTGATGATGCCATCTTTCACAGACTTAGCGGCAGAGCATCTCATAGGAAACTCTTTTATCTGATCCCACCACCCGATAGCACCGTCTTTGATCTTTCCAGCTTCTCTCCATTTTTTTTTCCCTTATTCAACTTTGGTGCTCCACCTTGTTCAATAATACGAACTTAAAATGCTTCATTGTCTCCGTTCAGAGAGACGTTTGTTGCTCTTTATAAAAGAGAGCCTAAAGTTCCTCCATAACTATTGTGAGTCATTCATCCTTCTTAATTTGAATGTGATTTGAACAATTTTTTATTGAAATTCCCCTCCCCTTATCTTCAGGCCACTGATGACGCAGCCATAGGCAAAACTGCTACTGGTGAAGCGGAAGGTGATGGAGAGTCTCGGAGTGGAAGGATAAGGAAATGATGCAACAGGAGGACTTGGGTATATCCTTGAGGACTGAAACAATGTCCTATTCGTCTTTCTATTTGTGTCCCTCATGGCACTCAAAATAGGGGCTTGGCACTACACAATTGTATAGCGAAGGTATGTTAAACTTTCTCCTTCATAAACCTCCACTTAAGCACTTTATCCCAATAACCAACAAGAGAAGCAGACACCCCGCTGAGGATGAAAAGTCAGTACAGAGTTTAGCTGCATAAATTAGAAGGAGGAAGCGCTTGGGTTTTTTGGTAGTGTAATCACCTGCTTTTATTCCTGTGATCCCATCACTTTTCTCCTCTTTGTAGAGCTAGACAGACATGAGTCTGAATCTCCCCATCACACTCGCTGCTATGCAAATATGAGGACAGAGCAGGGATTACACCTACGTATGAGGCATAAACTGGGTACCTGCGTTATCAATTAGGGGTGGGTAGACTTCGCAAGGTTTGAAAGATCTTTCTAAGAAGAATGAAAAGCACCAAAAATGATACTTGTGATAAATGCATAAATTTTTATCATTACATAGTATTTTTAAAGATAACTATTTAAAAATACTGTGTAATGCAGTGTGGGTTTTGTAACATGAGGAAGTGAAATGAAGGACTAACGACACAGGTTAAGAGGGGCGTCTTGAAGTGCACTGCGGCAGGGTTTCCACACTAAACATGTAATTGTATTGTGTTATCGGGTGGCAGACCGAGATAAAATTGAAATTTATACTATAAACCTTAAAGCAACCACTGAAAAACAAAAGATTGTTGCTAATAAATAAAGTAGAAATGCTATTGCAAATAAACCAACATACTATAAAATGGGATATAAAATATACATAATGCGGGAGAAGAAAAAGGAGAATAACATAATTTAATTATACCACATTTACTTGTAAAAGACTAAATGCTCACTCACTAAGATTGGAAACAGAGCAAAGATGTCCACTCTGACCATTTCTATTCACTGTTGTACTTAAAATTTGAGCCAGTGAAAAAAGGAAAAAGGGAAAGTTTTTATATTGGAATGAAAGCCATCAATCTGCCTTCATTCAGAGACAACATGGTCATCTATAAAAAAACAAAACCAATAAAATCTACCAAAAACTACAACACTAATGCATTGCAGGATACACAATCAATGTCCAAAGATCAATTGTGTTTCTATAGATTAGCAATAAAAATCCAAGTAAAATTAAAAATACCTTCTTTAAAACATCAAGAAAATAACAAATACTTAAGGAATAAATCTGACAAAATACGTGCAAGAAGTTTATAATGAAAACTTCTTGCCAGGAGAAATTAAAAGACTCAAACAAATGGAGAGAGATCTTATTCATGGGCCAAAAGACTCAAAATTGTTAAAATGTCAGTTCTTTCCAAATGGATCTATGACAGTGATTTTCAACCTTTTTCATCTCGCGGCACACAAACTAATTACTAAAATTCTGTGGCACGCCAAAAAATATATTTGTTGCTGATCCAACAAAAAAATAAGTATAATTTTGATACATTCACACTGGACAGCTATCGCTGTGTGGCTGTTGTCATTTTTTTATTTGACAGTCTAAGGGAAAAGAGATTAGTACTCCTGACTGAATGGCCAAGTGTTGCATGTTTTAAAAATTCTTGTAGCACTCTGGTTAAAAATTGCTCATCTGTAGATTCAACACAATCCCAAGCAAAATCCCAATAGACATATTTTTAGAAATTGAAAAACATATCTTAAAATTGGGTGGAGATGCTGAGAACCTAGGGCAGCAAAACAACCCTGAGAAAGAAGGACAAAACTGGAGGACTAACACTGCCCAATTTCAAGGTTTATTCTAAAGCCACACTTATCAATACATTGTGGTATTAGCTGCAAGGCAGACAGATAGATCAATGGAACAAAACAAGAGATTCCAGAAATAATCCCACCCAGAGCCAGACAATTGACTTTCAACAAAGACACGGAGGCAATTCAGTGGGAAAGGGCAGTCTTCACAGCAAATGGCCCCGGGACAACTGGGTGTCTGAATGCAAACAGTTTCAATCCACGCCTTATGCCGTATGGAAAAGTTTACTCAGAACAGGTCACAGATCTAACTGTAAAATTCAAAATTCTACAATTCCAAAAGACAACACAAAAGAAATTTTTATAAACTCTGGTTAATAATGCTACAGTGAGCAACCTTATACATATTTATCTTGTGCCATTGGAGATGTGTACCACTTTGCATTCCCACCAGCAACGTATCCCAACACCACTTTCACTTGAATATTTTAATATATACGATTTTTATATACTTAATATATAAAAATATAAATGGCTGGGTTTTACCTCCAGAGACTCCTTTTGAAACAGCCTGTGGTAAGGATAGGCATTAGTAGTTGCTAAAGCCTCCCAGGTGGCTTTGTTTTACGACCAAAATTGAACATGAAGGACCTAAGTGGACCCTGAAATGGAGCATGGGCAGAGAAGGGAAAGGAGACCCTGAGAAGAAGGCAGAGAGGATGCACATGGAGAGACAGGCTAAGGAGGAGAGGACAGGGTGTCACAGAAGGCAGCAGTGGACAAGAACAGGTAATAGTGTCAAAGGTCTGTGATACTGTGATTTATCGTAAGGAACATATATTTGATCTTTGCCCTTATTCGGGACATAAAACTCCTAAAACCCTTGGGATTTCCTGAGGGAAGAGAGCAATAAGCATGTCTTTGTTAGTGAGCAGGGCAGGGGAGAGCAACGGGGGGACAATTGGGACAACTGCAATAAAACAACAATAAAAAAATAAAATAAAACTCATTAAAAAAAAGGGGTGTCTGTTAGATTAATGAGGTAAGTTGTTGAAAGCACTGAAGGGTGGCGGCTGGTGGCCAGCAGAGGTGACCATGTGATCAGGGAGTTGGAACTTTCAGCCCCACCCCAACCTCGGGGGAAGGGACAGTGCTTGGAGGCAGAGTTCAATAACCAGGGGCCGATGACTCAATCAATCACACCTACATAAGGAAGCCTTGATAAAAACTGAAAAGGATGTGGTTGAGAGAGCTTCTGGGTTGGTGGACAGGGGAGATTTTTGGGGAGTGTTGTGCTGGGAGAGATCATGGAAGCTCCACGCCACTTCCCACAGGTGTGGTCCTGTGCACCTCTTCCCTCTGCCTGATCCTGAGTTACACCCTTTTATAATGTACCAGTAATGTAGTAAGTGAAATGCTTGCCTGAGTCCTGCGAGCCACTCTAGCAAATTAATGAAACCCAAGGATGCAGTCGTGGGGACCTTTGATCCATGGCCAGTCAGTCAGGTCAGAAGCCCAGGTGACAACCTGGGCTTGCAACTGGCATCAAAGTGGGGGCAGTCTAGTAGGACTGAAACCTTAACCAGTGGGATCTAACGCTATCCCTGGGCAGCGAGCATCAGAACTGAGTTGAATTGCAGGGCCCGCAGCCGGTATCTGAGCGTTGCTTAGTGGTGTGAGGAAATAAGCCCACACCTTGGAACTGGGATAAATCTTCACGTCACTTAGAAGTTAAGTAGATTCAGTATAAAAAGTTGCCCATGGGATCTAATACAGAACTTATGGCTGACCTTGGAAGAGCTGTCGTGGTGGAGGGATGGGAACAGAAGCCAGGCTGAAGCAAATTGAAAAGAGAGTGGGAGGTAAGTCAATCAAGATAATAAGTTCAGGAAAACTCCCAGTGGAATCTGGGGGAGAGAGGATTTAATAGAACAGATTTTTGTTTTCAATGCTTACAGTTTGAGGCCATTGAGGGGACTGAGGAGAAGAAGAGAGTGGATATTCGGGAGAAACAAGATAGCCCACAGTACGAGGTTCCTGAGAGGAATGGGTGGGGTCCAAAGTACACTTAAGGGATTGGCTTCCATCAAAAAGATAAGCAGCCCCTCCCCATAAGCAGGCAAGACGCACGGCCAGAGAGGAGCAAACACAGTTATGCTGGCGCGTTTGGCTGGCCGAGGGTTTCCTATCTAATAGCATCTATTCCCTGTGAAACATGCAACAAGGGCATCTGCTAAGAGGTGGCGGGAAGGTAGGGAAGCCGGGCATTTAAGGAGGCTGGACGGGGTTTGGAATAGCCACTGTCAGGTGCGGGACTCTGAGCTGACCAGTGATATCTGAAGGATTGCCTGGTGTTGTCATGCCCATTTAAGACTGGTGGTCATGAAGTCATGATGGGACAATCTGCCCTGCTGGGTACTTCTCCAGTGGCTCAAATACAGAGAAAGAGAAAGCGTGTCATAGTGGGTTGCTCTGGAATCGGGTTTCAACCAGATTGGAAAGAGACTGGAGGATATTGGCAGTACTATCGCTAAAATAATGGCCCCTGAAATCTAAGTGAGATAGGTAGTAAAGTGAAAGAAGGAGAGGGCTGAAGAATTGGGGAGCCAGGAGATAAAAGAACTGGAGGTCACAATGAGCTCAAAACTATTTTAGTGATTTTAATTAAAAAGCCAAAATGAAAAGGAGGGAAGTCGTGATCAGAACAGGGGCACTTGCATTCATGATATTGGAAACGATGCTAAAATTCAGAAAGCATGATGACTCACAGAGGTCCCCGGAGATAGAAGATAAAAGGCTAAAAATGTCAAAGTGTTCAATGAGTATGATTGATACATGAAATTTGTTTACTTTGCCCTTCTCTTTAGTCATTTGGAAAGTATGCATCCTGTTTTTATCTCAACTACTTCTTATTTTGAGGCTTAAAATCTACATCTTGGAACACATGTTTCTTCAGCTATCTTTATTAAGAATGAAATAATACCCCCTTGGGAACAATGTGGAAATTGTAGTTTTTCCTATCATTCTGTCTCTTAGTTTTTGTTTTTGTATGACAACACAGTAGACCGCAGTTATTATAATTAAAACATTATCCTTTTTCAAGAGTTACTTTTCACACTCCCATTCTACACTATGACCATATATATAAAACAATCATGTAGATCCAGTTTTTTTTGTATATGTTTCAATGGTTGCTGTCATTTTCATAGTCTAGAGCTCTGTATTTTGAATAATTCCACCATCCGTTAAAGCAAGTCTTCAAGCAACTCTGTTTACGTCAGAGGTTGAGCTGCATATCTAATCTTTTCCATCACCCTTTCACCTGAACAGTTTCCCTGAACAGAGTTCTTAGAACGCAGTCCTTTCTTCCAAGTGCTGCTGATGCCGTTTTCGATTTCCCTAACCATTACGTGTTGCAGAGGAGAGTTATTTTTTATTTGACCTTTATTGTATTTTTTCTATGTAGTCCCCTTACACCCCCTCCCCCCAGCAATCCCCAACTGTTGTCCATGTCTGCGAGGTCTTTTTCCTTTGTTCTCAATCCCTCCACCCCCCTAACCTCCCCTGCTGCCCCACCCCACCCCACTAGCTGCCATTTGCAGAGGAGAATTTTGAAAGTAGTTCAATTTACGTTCCTTTGTGGAAAACAAGCTATTCTGTCCAAATGTCTTTGGGATTTTTCTTCCTTGACCTTCAGAAGCTCAGTAGGAAAATGTCTATATGTTGCTCAACTATAGTAATTTTGCTTGATACTTTATAAGCCTTTTGGGCATCTGAACTGAGTTTCTTTTTTGCCCAGAAACATAATTACAAATTTTGTACTAATTTCTAAAGGTTTAGAATAGATCATCTGTCATCATAACAGATAATATTATAGGTAACAATTAAAACAATAACACCCACAGTAATGAGAACACTACTAACAGCTATGTCAGTTGGGTTTCCCCTGCCCCGCCCCACCCCTAAAACCAGAGCACGAGACAAGGACTTGAGGGTAAATCACTTATTTGGAGTAGGATCCCAGGAAGCAGAGGTGAAGGAATGGAGAAAAGAGGCAGACAAAAAGGAGAAAAGCCAAGTATACGGTGTGTGGCAGATTACCCGTGAGTAACTCATAGGAGTCCTGCTGGCGGTCGTCTGAGGGACCAGCTACAAAGGCACCCCCAGCTGGCAGACCAGAGGCCAGGCCTTTTACATCCAACTCCGGTACTCCCGCCATTTCCTGGCTGCACCTGAGCACAAGGGGAGCAGCTTCCTGCCGCTTTGGAAAAGGGGTTACGGCAGGTCCTTGAGGCGGGAAGGGCGAGGTGGGAGACTGTGGGCGTGGCCAGGAGCTGTCCACCAGGGCCGCAGCTGCGGTGCAGGGAGGCTATGGAACTGTGGTCTGGTCGCCAGCAGCACCTGCTACCACAGCCACCCTCCACGGGGTCCTCCTTTGTGCTAAGCAGTAGTCAAACCACTATGTTTCAATGTACTCATTTGTCCCTTATAATAACTCTATGAGGCAGGTAGAGAGTAATAGTTTTGGGTTTTTTTTTCAAGTTGTCTTGATACAAACTCTTGATTTATCATCCCTTTTTCAGAAAGGGTCCTAGCGCGGTTTTACTTCCTGCTCCACGCTGCCTAGAGGATACCACGGACCCTGTGAAACCTCGTTTCACGGTTACATGTGACTCTTTGCACCCCTGCTCTCACACATCAAGGCCACAGCCCCGCAGCTGGCCTTCATTGGGGTTGCTGAGCAGTGCAACAGAATATCAACCAACTACTCCCATTCCGGGTTCCAAGTTCGACTGGATACTCAACATACCGTTTACTCACGCTCAGATAGCACTGTCTTCTCTTCCCGTTAGCAAGCTACAAAACTTACACGTTCATCTTAGGCCTTCAAAAATTTAACTAATGACGTTAAGAAGGGGATTTTGCCACCTACTTCAAACAAGAAAATTGAGGCCATCGACCTCAACTATCTGTCCCCATCTACGAAGCAAATCCATACCGCCCACCTCCACACTCTGCGACTGACGTGGCCCCCTCCAAGGCAAAGCAACACCCTCCTCCCCGTGTCTCCTTTCTGCCCTGCCCCTCTTCTTCATTAATTATCTATGTCTCCAACCTTTCCCTAATGCTATAAATACACCCGATTTTCTCCCATGCTTATAAAATATCTCCCTTGACTGCAAATCTGCCTTGTGATATCATCCTAACGCTCCCTTTTTTTCAGCCAGCTTTTTGGAACAATGATCTATGCTTAAACATAATTCAGATCTGGCCACTGGTCTCTGCATTCCATTGAAATTGCTCGCAATAAATATTTCTACTTTCTGAAATCTTGAAACACTTTCTCTCTTGGCTTCAATGACACTGAACTCTGGCTTTCCTCCTACATCCTCCTCCTCCTCAGGGTCCTTGGCCAGTTCCCTCCTTGTCCAGCTTCTAAACCAGAGGTCCCTAACTCCCTGGTCCATGGCCTGTTAGGAACCCGGGCGGCACAGCAGGAGGTGAGCGGCAGGCTGGCAAGAGAAGCTTCTTCTTCGGATACTGCCTGAGCCCTGCCTCCTGTCCTCCCCACCCCCGCCACTCCCATCGACGGAAAAGTTTTCTTACACAAAACTTGTCCCTGGTGCCGAAAAAGATGGGGACCACTTCATCTAAACTATTGGAGGGCCGTAGAACTTGACCCTGAGCTCTCTTCCAGGTATGATCAGTTTTTCCACCTAGATAACCCACACTCCATGGAGCTCAACAAACTCCATGAAGCACAAGAAACAAGAAGAAAAAGTATGCCAGTGCATATGATAATCAAATTCCTCAATAGCCAGTGGTAAACAGAAACTCTTAAAAACATATTTTAAAGACATGTTCTAAACAGAGGAACAAAGAAAGGACAGAGGAACAATCCATTCCCACACAGTAGCCAAAACAATCTTTTAAAACATAATTTAAGGCTCCATTGGTTTCCCACCATTTTTAGAATAATATCTAAGTATCGAATATCTAACAGGCCATTAGGCACTACGTCCTGGCCCCTGCCGACTCCTAGACTCACCTCATGTTATTTTCTGCTCCTCTTGCTGCCCGAGCACATTGGCCTTTTTCTTGTCCCTCAGGCTGACCAGCTCCTCCCACAGCACCACCGTCTCCACCGTCGCTGTTCCTTTGACGGGCAGTCACTTGGACGGCAGTTCCAACACGGTCTCTTCAAAGAGATCTTCCGGCACCTGGAATCACGGCCCCCACGTTAGTTGCTCACTATGAAAGCTGCCTTGTGATTACTTTTCACTACTTTAAATTATAATATTCAGTTACGCGTTTCCTTCTCGTTTTCTATATTCCCTACCACCTCAGGATGTAAGTTCCAATAAAGCAAAAACCTTGCCTATCTTAAGGTATTGCAAGTTCCTTAATCCCTTTGCTAAATGGGGTCCCTAAAATTACGAAACATCCCCACACCAGATGTAGTAATGGGACAATTAATTGCTGCGTTTCCAATTGAGAAAGGAAATCAGCGAGCGTCTGCAAATGAAAACAAATGAGAGAAACGTCAAGCAGAGGCCTGTCATGAAAGGCCAGCGAATCCTTCAGATGCTTTGTTCTTGCTCATCATTTCTGCACGCAACCTTGCTCACTCCAAGAAGCAAGAAAAACAGGGACACGTAACCTGTAAGTGCTTGTTACATAAAAGGAATACAGGCATCGCTATCAGAAAGCCAGTTCCTCAAAGGCTCCCATCAGCTTGGTTTTGGCTTCTCTCTTTTCCTGTTTCTCAAATGAAAGACAGTCTTCTGAGTTCCCCCTTACACTTTCACTTACAGGTAAGTGGCACTAGGTTTACCACCACAACACCGCTATCCACCCCGCCCTCCATGCTTTTTAATGAAATGGTGTTTGGCCTTCATGAAAGCATTTGAACCAATTTTGTAATATTATAAGTTATCTTATCCCTCAACTTAAAGGAACATTAATAGTTTTTTTTAATTCTTTTCTGGATATTTTTAAAAGTACTATGAATGTAACAGACTAGTTAAAACCCTATGATTTTATTTATTTTTTTATAAATATTTATTTTATTTTTTTAACTATTTTTTTTTAATTTTAAGTATGTTTAAAGTATGTTTTATGGATGATGCTATTACAGTTGTCCCATTTTTCTCTCCCCTTTATTCCTCTCCACCCTGCAACCCCCTCCCACCGGCATTCCCTGCCCTCCCGGCCCCCCACTCCTGCTCTTAGTTCATATCCCTGGGTCTTACATGTAAATTCTTTGGCTTCTCCTTTTCCTCTACTATTCTTAGCCTCCCTCTGTGTATTTTGTACCTACCAGTTACACTTCTCAGTCCCTGCACCTTTTCCCCCATTCTCTCCCTTCCCCTTCCCCGCTGATGACCCTCCAGGTGTTCTCCATTTCTGTGATTCTGTTCCTGTTCTAGTTGTTTGTTTTTGTTTTTGTTTCGTTTTTAGGTTCTGTTGTTGATAGTTGTGAGTTTGTTGTTATTTTACTGTTCATAGTTTTAATCTTTTTTTCTCAAATAAGTCCCTTTAACATTTCATATAATACTAAGGGCTTGGTGATGATGAACTCCTTGAACTCGACCTTATCTGGGAAGCACTTTATCTGCCCTTCCAGTCTAAACGATAGCTTTGCCGGATAGAGTAAACTTGGATATAGGTCCTTGCCTTTCATGACTTTGAGTACTTCCTTCCAGGCCCTTCTTGCCTGAAAGGCTTCTTTGGAGAAATCAGCTGATAGTCTTACGGGAACTCCTTTGTAGGTAACTGTCTCCTTTACTCTTGCTGCTTTGAAGATTCTCTCCTTATCTTTAACCTTGGGTAATGCAATTATGATGTGCCTTGGTGTGTGCTTCCTTGGGTCCAACTTCTTTGGGACTCTCGGAGCTTCCTAGACTTCCTAGGAGTCTATTTCCTTTGGAGATTGGGGAAGTTCTCCTTCATTATTTTTTTTTTCAGATGAGTTTTCAATGTCTTGCTCTTCTTCTTCTCCTTGTGGCACTCCTATGATTCAAATGTTGGAGTGTTTAAAGTTGTCCCAGAGGTTCCTCAGCCTCTGATCATTTTTTTGAATTCTTGTTTCCCCATTCTGTTCTGGTTGTTTATTTCTTCCTTCTGCTCCAAATCGCTAATTTGAGTCCTGGTTTCCTCCCCTTCACCATTGGTTCCCTGTATATTTTGCTTTACTTCACTTTGCATAACCTTCATTTTTTCCTCTATCTTGCGACCACACTCAACCATTTCTGTGAGCATCCTGATTACCAGTGTTTTGAACTCTGCATCTCATAGGTTGGCTACCTCTTCATTGCTTAGTTGTCTTTTTTTTTTTTTTGGAGTTTTGATTTGTTCTTTCACTTAAGCCATATTTCTTTGTCTCAGTACTCCTGTTATGTTGTAAGGGACGGAGCCTTAGGTATTCACCAGGGTGGGGCAACCCACTTGGCTGCGTTATGGCATTGAAGGTGGGAGAGGGGTCAGAGAGGGGTCAATGCCACTTGCACAGCTCTCCCCCCACTTTCAGTCACTTCCCCCACTACCCACAAGCAGATTGGGGTCTCCTGGTGCTGATTCCCAGGTGGGTGGGTTTGTGTACCTTCTAGGACCCTGTGGGTCTCTCCAATGAACACTCCTGTGAGGCTGGGAGTTTCTCCCATCCCTGCAACCCCCACAGGTTTTTACAGCCATAGGTTTTGAGGCTTTAGTTTCCCAGTGCTGGAACCCTGGGGTCCACAGTCTCTCTCACTCCCCTGTTATCCTTCTAGGTTTATCTGCATGCAAGTGTGGGACTGTCAGCCACTGTCTCCCCATCCCATCATCTTGACGCATGTCCTCTTCATCCCAGCTGCCCATCTCCTCCCCTCCTACCAGTCTGGATGAATGTTTCCTCTCTAACTCCTTGGCTGTCCGACTTCCCTACAGTTCAATTTTTGGGCAGTTCTGGTTGGTTTTGTCTTTAAATTTGTTGTCGCCCTTCCTTTGATGTGCAAGGAGGTGAAGCCTGTCTACCTATGCCTCCGTCTTCGCCAGAAATCAAAACCCTATGATTTTATTGTTTTTTCACACTAGCAAAAGTCTGGATTGCTTAGTGGGGCTGTGTGGTGGACTCACCATGAATGGGACTCAAAGGCAGCACTTTTGAAATCCTTGATGACAAACTAAAGATTGTGAGAAATTTAGGTTGACTACTGATATGAGATAAATAGAAAATGGGAGGCATTTTTTATCTTGTATAATGAATATGCTTTATAATACATTGGCTGAGAAATATCTTCTAAATTCAAAGCATAGGTATAACTAAAACAATAATAATACTGACTTTCTATGACAAACATACCAGAATTTTTTTAAATAAGTGTTTTCATAGTTTTACACTACTAGCCTTCACCCATTGGTAAAGTAATTAGAAATCACCTTCAGAAATACCCTCAAAACATGCAAGAAAACCATTTTAATCTATAGTAGCACATTGTTTTAAACTGAAATTATATTATACGCTTTATTTACCAGATTTATCTGTAAATGATTCAGCTTTCAAAAGTCAAATCTATCCTCAAAAGATTAAAATCTGGTATCAATGAGATTATTCTGAAGAATGAAGCACCGACTCTGAAGTTTGGAAAGACGACCAAGTTTCAGTAATTTTCTGGGCAGCGAACTTTTTTTGTTTTTTTTAATACATGATCAATAATTGGTAGACAGCTCCATCTGATATTTTTATCATGTCCTATGTTGCATTCTTTTGTAAGTTTCAGCAAACCTTAATTTTAGAATAAATTACCCGTATACACTGCTTTAAACCCCGTAAGTGTTTACACTTCAGCACTGTTACAACCCTGCACACGTAAGGCCATACATGAAGCACAGACCCTTGACCTTATTTAACAGGTGGCAGGAAATTAATTTCTTGCCAGAAAGTGTTCAGAGGTAAGAAAGGGGAGGGAAGGTTATTGCGTTATTTAAAAGACCTTTCTGGAAGAACCGGTGCAGGGCAACTTTTTAGTTTAGATTTAGCACTGTCTTCATGTTTTTCTGAAGAAGATTCAGGTGGATAAAGCAGCGCCACACAGAAACTGGCAGGAGAGGCAGAGCCGTGAAACAGGCTGGCCCTGCACCATGTGTGGCTGTTGGGAACCCACAGGGCTGACTCTGCTGCAGGGGACCCCTGACGAGCAAGGGGTCTCAGTACCATGCCAGGCGCCCCAGCCCCAAGCGCTGCTGGGCCGAGGAGCCCATGTAATGCCTGGGTGTGAAAAATCAGTGGAGATTCCACCTGGTGAGGGAGCAGGCTGCTGAAGTCTCAGGCGTCCTGTTAAAGGTCCCACGTAAGAACTTGTGCCCGCAGGCACTCACCTGGAATTCTGGCAGAGGGACAGCGGCTGTGGGGCACCAGGGCCTACAGGGAGAAACTGAGTGGTAAGCTTCAGGGTAAGCGCTGGAGGGACGGCTGCCATATCCTGTGTTGAGCCCTCCTCCGCACAACCCACAAGCCCCGTCTTTCTCGTGTTGAGGCCTTCCCCTGCAAGATCACATTTGAACCTGCGTTAGTCTACTGAACCCTACTAGCTCCATCCTTATGGCTTCCTGGGACACCGCCCCACGGCAAGCGTCTGCAGGACCCAGGCAGCTGGCGGGGGGCCTCCTCGGTGTAACCTGACACTTTTGCTGAGTGGCCTCAGGCCTGGTGTGCTGTGTGCTGAAGCCAAATCTGAATCTTTATTAGCCTGGAAAATGCCACTCACCCTACCTCAGTGACTCCCTGTCGCCCAACTCTCCCACCTCACGTGCAGCCTGGGACTCTTTCAGCAACTAGGTCTGACAGGCAGCCAGCAGGCTGAGGGGGGTCTCGGAGGGTCTTGGGTCTTTTGTTGACCTGCCCCAGGCCCAGTACTAGTGGTAGCCAGCCCCAGTTCACGGCAGGACCCCTCCTACCCCAGTCAGGCCCAGCACAGGCAGCTACCTACCTCGGATCACTCTGTAGCTCCTAACAGGTAACCCTAGGCTCTGAGATGCCTACACAAGTGGTACACCCAAAGAGAGGCCTCAGCAGACACTGGACCCCACTAAGGCATATCCCACGCCCTGGGGTCAGTCCCTGCACATCGGCTCGTACATGGTGTTTGTGGCTAATCTTCACCACCAGACAACCTCTGGATCAAACCCAGCCACTGACATGCCAGTGGCAATCAAGACTCAAGTACAATAGGAGGGCACACACAACCCACACAGGGCACACACATCTGGAGAAACCAGCTCAGGTGATCAGGGAGGCTGCAGGACACCAACTATGTGAGGCCACCCTTACGAGACTAGGAGACATAGCAGACCTACTTGATATATAGAAATAAGCACAGAGAGACAACCAATGTGGAGAGACAAAGAAACACGCCCCCAAATGAAAGAACAGGAGACATTTCCAGGAGAAAAAGTACGTAAAATAGAAGCAAGCCAACTACCAGAAAGTTCAAAACACTGGTTACAAGGATGCTCAATAAACTTCGGGAAAGAATGGATGAACTCGGGGAATTTTTCACCAAAGAGACAGTATGCATAAAAAAGGATGCAGATACCATCAGAAAAGGACCAGCGAGAACTGAAGAATACAGTCACCAAAACAAAGAATACACTAGAAGGAATCAACTTCATATTAGATGAAGCAGAGGATCGAATCAGTAATTTGGAAGACAAGGTAGTAGAAAACATCCAATCAGAACAGCAAAAAGAAAGAAGAATTTTTAAAGTGAGGATAGTTTAAGAAGCCTCTGGGATAATTTGAAGTGTGCCAATATTTGCATCATTGGGGTCTGGAAGGAAAAGAGAGAGAACAAGAAATGGGAAACCTATTTAAAAAAATGGCGATGGAAAACTTCCCTAACCTGATAGACATGTAAGTCCAGGAAGCACAAAGTCTCAAACAAGATGAACCCAAAGAGGCCCACACTAAGGCATAACATAATTAAAATGCCAAAGGTTAAAGACAAAGGGAGACTCTTAAAAGCAGAGAAAAAAAAATAGTAGTTAGTTACCTACAAGGGAGCTCCCATAAAACTGTCAGCTAATTTCTCAATAAAAACTTCACAGACCAGAAGGGCTGAGCAATAAGTATTCAAAGTGATGAAAAGTAAGGATCTACAACCAAAGTTACTCCACCCAGCAAAGCTATGATTTAGAATCAAAGGACAGATAAAGAGCTTCCCAGACAAGAAAAAGCTAAAGGAGTTCATCATCACCAAAACAGCATTGCAAGACATGTCTTCTTTAAGAAAAAGTAAAAATACGAACAATAAAATGGCAATAACTACATATCTATGAATAATTACCTTAAATGCAAATGGATTAATTGTTCCAATCAAAGACATAGAGAAACTATATGGATAAGAAAACAAGACCCCTACATATGCTGCCTACAAGAGACTCACTTCAGGTCAAAAGACACACACAGACTGAAAGTAAAGGGATAAAATAAGATATTTTATGCAAACGGAAATGAAAAAAAGCTGGTGTAGTGATGCTTTTATTAGCAAAATAGACTTTGAAACAAAGGCTATAGAGACAATAGGAGCAGTAGCAGGGTGTGAGGGGACGTGGGTGGCAGGTGGTAGGTGACAAGAGGAGCAGCGAACAGCACCAGGGACCCAGGAAGCTGGGTCCAGCCATGCCAGGTGGTACAAGGGACAGTGGTGCAGGAAGCAGGCAAGGCAGGGTGAGGAGGTGGCAGCAGGAGCATGGGGGCTGCCCATGTGCTCTGGAACAAAGGTGTGGTCACCAGATGCCTCCAGTCACCAGTGCTAAGGGGTACAGCTGGCTGTAGCCTGTGCCCCAAGCAGTCACTGACATGATGTTTCCACAAAGCCGTCATTTGGGCTTGTTGTCACCTACCCCAGCAACTCAAATTCACCACCTCAGAGCCCTGCGGCCACACCAAAGACAAGCGTCAGCTCCTGCAGGCTCTGTGCCACCACCTGAAGCCTGAAAGTGACCAGCTGGCCAGTGAGAAGTTCGAGATGTAGTGTCATTCTATGAAGTACTACGGGATGTCCTAGGCTTAAACACTGAGACTCACAGGCAGGCCGAAATCGCCAAGAGGCCAAATGGGATCTGTGCCCAGGTCCTCCCCTACCTTTCCCAACAGCGCCAACAGGTCTCGGAGTCACCGAGAGAGCTAAGCAGGTCGCTGCTCCAGAGCTGAGTTCCATCGTCCCACAGCAGCCCTGAGCCCGCCAGCTGCCCCGACTGCAGCTCTGGCCCTGCCCCTGACACCACCACCCACGGGGCTGCAGCTGCCTCTCTGTCCACCATCAGCGTGGACACCAGCCTCCTCTTGCTGTCTGCACTGGCCTCCTAGGCCCACCTCTCCAAGGAAGAGAAGAACAGCACCACAGCCACACCCACCAGGAGAGAGATGGTAAGAAGTTGGATTGTGAGTGATGGGGATGGGAAAGTGGAGGGACAAAAGGGACGTGGACAGACACCCAAGAGAGGAATGTTCATCGAGAGACAATAGAGTCTGGGGTTGGCTAAACCCTGGTAGTATTTATGGTAGCACCTCTGGGGACTTAGCCCTGCTGCGTGCCGCCTCTCGGCGTTGCTCCAGCTCCCAGCCTTCCTCCTCCTTCCCTCCTTAGCCTGAACGGGTGAATTCCTGCTTGGACCTCGGATAACACAAGCTGAGGCCTGGAGGCTGGAACATCAGAAGGGAGAAAAACCTCGAAAAGTCTAGCACTGCTGCACTTCCCTGTTGTGCACACGTGTAACTGACAGTCCGCATTCCAGGCCCCCTCCCGCCTTGGTACTGCATGCAAACACAATGCTAACTCCCCCTTCGTACCCTTGGAACTCCCGTCTTCTTCTCCACCTCCCGCCCATTTACCGCCTCAGCGAGTTCCAGAGGCCCTTACTCTCTCCTCCTCTGCTGAGAATCAGCGAAGTCAGCTCAAAAGAAGGATGGATGGGGGAGGGGGAGCCAGTATTCCCCTCTCTCTTTCCTGAATAAAGATGAGAGTACTCAAAAAGCAGTTAAATAAATCAATAAATAAAACAAAGTCTTTAAAAAGAATCAAAGAAGGACATGACATGATAAAGGGATCAATCCAACAAAAGAATATCTTTTGCACCCGTCATAGGAGCACCTAAATATATAAAGCAAATCTTTTATGCACCCGTCATAGGAGCACCTAAATATATAAAGCAAATCTTGATGGACATAAGGGAGAGACCAACAGTAATACGGTCATTGCAGGGAATTTTAACACCCTATTGACATTACTGGGTAGATCGTCCAGACAGAAGTTCAACAAGGAAACGGCAGCCTTCAATGACACATTTGACCAGATGGATTTAATTGATATTTTTAAAGCATTTCACCCCAGAGCACGAGAATATACATTTCAAGTGCACATGGAACATTTTCTAGGATGGACCACATGTTAGGCCACAAAATGAGTCTCAATAATTATAAGAAAATTGAAAGCATGTCAAGCATCTTCTCCAACCACAATGGTATAAAGCTAGAAATCAATTATAAGAAAAAAACTAAAGAACACACAAATAACATGATACTAAAAAATAAATAGTTTAATGATGAAAACAAGGATAAAACCAAAAGTTACCTTGAGACAAATGAAAATAAAAACACAATGACCCAAAATCATGGGACGCAGAGAAAGAGCTCTAAAAGAGAGATTTATAGCAATACAGGCCTAACTCAAGACACAAGAAAAACCTCAAATAAACAAATATACCTTACACATAAAAAAAAAGAAAAAAAAGAAAAGACATCAACAACAACAAAAACCCCACAAAAACAAAAAAACAAGGAACAAAGGCCAAAATGTATAAAAGGAAATAATAAACATCAAAGAAATTAATGAAATAAGTCTAAAAGCTCAATAAAGATTGATGAAACCAAGAGCTGTTTTTCTGAAAATATAAGCAAGATTGACAAACCTTTAACCAGACTCATCAAGAATAAAAGAACGAGGACCCAAATAAATAAAATCAGAAATGAAAGAGAAATGACAACTGACACCACAGAAATACAAAGGATTATAAGAAAATACTATGAGCAACTATGTGACAACAAATTAGACAATCCAGGAGAAACGGATAAATTCCTAGAAACATTCAGTCTTCCAAAACTAAATAAAGACGAAACAGAAAACTGGAACAGACCAACTGCAACCCACAAAATCAAAGCAGTAATCAAAAAACTCTTAGCAAACAAAAGTCCTGTTCCAAATGGTTCTCAAGTAAATCTTACCATTCAAAAAAGAATGAACACCTGTTCTTCTCAAATTATTCTCAAAAATTCAAGAAGAGGGGGGCTCCTGAGTTCATTTTACAGGCCACCATCATTCTGACTTTAAAAATAGACATAGATAATACAAACAATAGTTATGTGTCCATATTCCTGATGAGCATAGATGCATGAACCCTCAGCAAACTGACATCAACCATGCATGTAAAAGATCATACATACAGGTGGGGTTAACTCATGGGAACACAAGGTTGGTTCAATATCTACAAATCAATTAACGTGATGCACCACAAAGACAAAATAAAGGATAAAAATCATATGATCATATCAATGCATACAGAAAAACATTGGACAAAACCCAGGACCCATTTATAATAAAAATTCTCAGCAAATGGGACTAGGAGGAACTTACCTTAGTGTAATAAAGGTCACTTTTGACAAACCTATAACCAACATCATACACAATGGGGAAAAACTAAAACATGTTTTCCTTAAGATCAGAAACAAGACAGGAATGGCCACTTACCTCACTTTTATTCAACATAGTGTTGGAAGTCCTAGCCAGAGCAGTCAAAAAGAAGAGGAAATAAAAGGTATCCAAACTGGAAAGAAGTAAAACTGTTATTATTTGCATATGGCATGATACTACATATAGAGAATCCTAAAGAGTCCACCAAAAACTACTGGAATTGATAATAAATGAATTCAGTAAAGTAGCAGGACACAAAATAAATATTCACAAATCAATTTTATTTCTTTACACCAATAATGAACTATAAGAAATATTAAGAAAACAATTCATTTATAATTACATAAAAAGTAGTACCTAGGAATAAATTTAACTAAAGAGGAAAGATACCCATACTCAGATAATTATAAGACATTGAAGAAAAACTCTGAAGGACGCACAAATAAATGGAATAATATACCATGTTCACAGATAGGAAGAATTACCATCACTAAAATGTCCGTACTGTCCAAAGCGGTCTAGAGTCAATGCAATCCCTATCAAAATATCAATTTTTTTTCACAGAACTAGAACAAATAATTCTAAATTTTTGTGGAATTTCAACAGATCTGGAATACCCACAGCAATTTTGAGAAAGAATAATAAAGTCGAAGGTATCATTCTACTTGATATCAAATTATACCATAAGGCTATATTAATCAAAACAACATTACACTGGCATAAAAACAGACACATAGGTCAACAGAACAGAATAGAAAGCCCAGAAACAAATCTATGCCTGTATGGTCAATTAATGTCTGACAAAGGAGGCAAGAACATCCAATGGGGTGAAGACAGCCTATTTAATTAATCTTGTTGGTGAAAATTGGACAGATACAATCAAAAACAATAAAACTAGACCACCTTTTTACACCGTATAAAAGAATAACCTGAAAAAGGATTAATGACCTAAATATAAGACTCAAAATCATAAATCTTCTAGAAGAAAACATAGGCAGTAAACTCTCTGACATTAATCTTAGAAATATTTTTTCTGCTATTTCTCCTCGGGCAAGGGGAACTATAGAAAAAATAAGCGAATGAGACCACATTAAACTAAAAAGTTTTACGCAACAAAGGAAACCATCAATTAAGCAAAAAGACAGCCTACTGAAAGGGAGAAAATGTGTACCAATAATGCATCCAATATGGAGTTAATTTCCAAAATTTATAAAGAAATTATACAGCTCAACACCCCCCCAAAAAAAAACAATTAAAAAATGGGCAAAAGACCTGAATAGGTACTTCTTCAAAGAGGACATGCGGATGGTCAACAGGCATATGAAAAGAGGCTCAGTGTCACCAGTTATCAGACAAATGCAAAATAAAACCACAATGAGATCTCACCTCGTACCTGTCACAATGGCTGTCATCGATAAATCAACAAAAAACAAGGGTTGGCGAGGACGTGGAGAAAAGGGTGACCTCGTGCACTGTTGGTCGGAATGCGGGCTGGTGCTGCTACTATGGAGGACAGTGTGGAAGGGCCTTTAAAAATTAAAACTAGAACTACCATATGACCCAGCAATTCTACTTCTGAATACACACCTGAAGAGATCCAAAACACTAATTCAAAAACATATACGTATCCCTATGTTTACTGCAGCATTATTTACAATAGCCAAGGTACCGAAGCAACATGAGTGCCCATCAATAGACGAGTGGATAAAAAATGTAGTGGGACATATATACAATGGAATATTACTCAGCCATAGAAAAGAGTGAAATCTTACCATTTGTGACAGCATAGGTGGACCAAGAGGGTATTATACGAAGTGAAATAAGTCAGACAGGGAAAGAAAAATATCATATAATTGTACTTATATGTGGAATATAAAAAACAAAATAAACAAACAAAACAGAAACAGACTCAGAGATTCAGGGAATACACTGATGTTTGCCAGATGAGAGGGAGCTGAGGGGATGGGTGAAAAAGGTGAAGGGATCAAGGAGTACAAATTGTTAGTTACAAAATAGCTACGGGGATGTAAAGTATAGTGTAGGGAGCGTAGTTAATTATATTGTAACAACTATGCACGGTGCCAGGTGGGGGCTAGGCTTATCAGGGGAATCACTTTGTAAATGATGTTGTTGTCTAATCTCTATGCTATACAGCTGCCATTAATATAACATAATATTGAATTTCAACTGTAATTGAAAAATAAATACTAAATCAATCAATCAATCAATCAATGGAAGCAATACAGGTCAAGTGTAGGAAATTTGGAAATTATAAAAAGGTTAAAAAAATAAATAAAATAAAAATATCTAAAAATTCCACCTCAGAAAAAGAAGAAAAAGGAGGAGGAGGAGGGGAGAGGAGGAGGGGACAGGAAGAGGAGGAGGAGGAGAATTCTTAAAAACAGGGCAAGGGGATCCTCATCGCAAGCCAGACGCATCAACTGAAGTGCAAGCTCTTTCAGAAACTATAGCTCTGAAAAGGAAGTCATGGACTCCCAGGCTTCAACATCCCATGGGTGCCAAAGAAAAAGAGCCAGAGGAAATTAGGGCAAATCGGGTGCCGTGTTAGCAAGAGACTCCGCTGAAGCTGCCAATGCCCACAGGAGGTGATGGGGCGGGGGTGGAGGGCATTTTTTCAGGGTTTTAAGTTTTCTGGGGTGCAGGAAGGGAGAAGATCCAGCCATGTGAGTGAGGAGCGGGAGACCGAAAAGGTAGACGACTACTCCTCCTCTGCCTGGTATCTTCACATATCGCGAGACATCTCGAAAACTTTACGCTTTTCACAATCACGTCCTACAAGTTACACAGTACCAGAGGCCAGGGAAGTGATCAGTACACTTGTGTTAAACAGAGTTGTTGTATTACTTGTGGAAAAATAAAAGAGGAAGAATATTTTTTCCTAGTCATCCTAAAGAGCTTGGCATTTTTAGCAGGTATGTATGGGAAGTTGTGGAAAGCATTGGGTTGGAGGAATAGACTTTTTAAAATGTAAAATATTTAACCCTGCTGGTGAGTCTCAGTTGGTTGGAGGGTAAACTGAAATGTTGCAAATTGGACCCCCAGTCAGAGCACATGTCCCGGCACATACAAGAGGCAACCAGTCGTTGTTTCTCTCTCACATTGATGTTGTTCTCCCTTGCTCTGTTTTTCCCTTCCCCTCTTTCTAAAATCAATAAGCTTGTATTTGTGTGAGGATTTTAAAAAGGCCAAAGCAAGTTAACATCTCCAAGTCTCAGTTGCTTTACCACTAAGTACGGAATAATAATACCCAGATTGCAAGATGGTTGGAATTTCGAATGAGCTATTGGATAAACACAAGAAATGGGGAACACTTCTGGGCCTCCACAGCGTTGACCCAGTAGCTACATGGACACCAGCCTTCAGGGATCACCAGGACCAGCCCCATCTTGATCAGCTCCTGGCTCGGGGGTTATCTCCTCCTTTCTGTGGGCTTCTCTCTCTTCTCACAACAGATGGTGCACCAGCCTTGATGCTCTTCCTTGCTGACACACCAGCACACACATCCCTGCGGAGGGCCCCTGGTAGCCTCGGTCCCTGCCGACAGAGGGAGGCTATGGACCAGCCGCCGCCATCTGTGCATTACGATGCCTCATCACCGGCAGAGTACACAAGACCCCGATCACAACTGCCTGTGTGGCTTCTCTCACACGATCAGTGACACGCTAAACATCCTCCTCCCCCAAAAAACCACCACTGAGCCAAGGGCCCGACAAAATGGGGAAGTCCTCTCTTTGTGTGCAGAATGATTTTTCAGATATAGGAAAACAAACCTAGGTGATCTAGAAATTACCAAGTCTGTTAAGGTCAAATCGAGCCCAGGTTTGGCCCCTGTGGCTCAGCGGAACCGCTTTGTCACTTGCCTGCTATCGGAATGGCAGCCGTGAACATATCCACTCCCCCGCAATGGCCCCTTAACAGACACTTCCAAAAATAACCGAAGGTATCCAGAAAACTGGGCTCTCTGCCCCTGGCCCTCCCAGGAGACATTCTCAGACGCGTCCACTGTTGCCTTATGCCCCCATGGGTAGGGCTATTTATTGAGCCCCCCACTCAAATAGAGGTTCAATTAAAAATCAGGACTTGGCAGCAATAACCTGTTTTCTTGTCAGACACATTGTAAATTGTACCAAAAAAATATTTTGGTGCGATTTACAACTTGGGAAATAAAAACACCCTCACGCAGCGATTTGTCTGCTGTAGCTCTCAGCAGTCTGGTTGCCCGGGCTCCCGGTCAGAGGCTGGAAGGTGGCCATCGGAGGGGCCGTGGGAGCGTGGATGCTTGCAGTAGTGACCACCAACAGCTGGGTGTGGACAGAGAGACGCGTTCCCCCTCCTCTGGGCGCTGTGTCAAGATGAAATGGGTCATATATCTGAAACGCTGAGCGCGGCTTCTGGCACGGCGTTGTTTAACAGCAGCAGTGGGGGTTGGGTGATGATGACATCAGCAGTAATAATACAAGTCAGAATAGTAATAACAGTGGTTAAGTCCTGAACAGCAGTCAGGAAAACCTAGCTCCAGTCAAAGCTCTACTATGAATCATGTGTCTAATCCCTCTTCCCAGAACCCAGGAAGGAGCAACAAAAACTCTGGAAGAGCAGGTCAAGAACGGGGTAGAATGCTCATTGCTGGTAATCCAGGAATTCCTTGAAGCGGCCAGAGGCAGGCACAGCCAACGGGAAAAGCTAGATCTCAGGACCTGGGGGTTTCTCTAGTCTTGGTTCGCTCCAAAGTTGCCCTCAGGCGGGCGAGTTCTGAAAGGGAAGGTGCTAAGTTTTCCAGATATTAAATACATATCTGTTGTAGACATTGAGATTATGTGGGACCTGGACAGCAACAGACAGATAAAGAAAATCAAATGAAAAGTCCAGAAAGCAATAAAAATACATTTGGGAATTTAGTATGTGATAAAGGTGGCATGTTAGATCAACGAGGGGAAAACAAAGATAGTTTATAAATAAATCATACTGAAAACATAGACAGCATCTGCAAAAAAAGAAGTAAATTTAGACCTCTAACTCATACCTTCTAATAAAAGTACAGGTGAGAAAACTTTGAAATATGTGAAATGAATCCATAAAAGTACTAAAATAAAATGAGACTTTTAATTAGGAAAATGAGGCTTTCCTAAAAGTGCCGTGTAAAACCCAAAAATCATTAAAATTATTTATAAACTTGACTATTCCCCCCAAATGGAAAGGCTAAGGACAAAATATCAAAGCAAAACAAAAAAGCATAAAAAACCAAAAGAAAAATGTCAAACCAAGGAAAATATATTTGCAGGTCATATCACAAAGGGTTAATTTTTCCAAAATATAAAAAGTTCTGGCAAAGCAATACAAAATATTTGCAATTATATAAACAGAGTTTTCACAGAATACAAAATACAGATGCTCTGTGGTATATCAATACAAAAAAAAGCTTAACTTTGCTTACAGCAAGAGGACCAAAATTATGAGATATTTTTCACTTCTCGGAGTGGCCATTAAAAGGATGGTAAGAGTCTGAAGGAAGGTGGTTACGTAGTAAAATCAAAGATATATAGTTAAATACAAATATAATAATGGTATACAAAATATTGCCATTTGTACAGAAACATATTTTTATGCTTGTAAATTCATAAAATATTCCTGAAAGAATTAACAGGAAACTGGTGCCTATGGCTGTGCACCAGAAGCAGAAATGGATGGCTGGGGAGCGAAAGAGAAGAAAGACAGTTATCTTTTACACTCTTCTATTCCGTTGGGATATGGCGTTGGTGTATATTGCCTCTTTATAAAATCTAATAAAATCATCTGTAAATGATGGGGAGGGACCTGAAAACAAAACCTTCCACAAATCCTCTTCTACCATGTCTTGAGCCAGGTCCTTTCAATTCCTCAGAAGGGCTTGGTGTCTCTATTTGCACATTCCAGTCCTTTTCCCTGGAGCACTGCTCCCCCCACCCCCTTCAATCTCGTGCCAGCTACCTTGCACTCACCCATTGTCTCAGATTCGATGTTAAATTCCTTGGAAAATTCTCTTGCTCTCTGGTGAGTTCAGTTAGAAGCCTCTAGAGCACAGTGCACTTACCCACCCAACTCTCTCCTGTTATCTCATTGGCGGCTGCTCCCTCTAGACTCTGAGCCCCGCGAAAGTAGAAATCTTCTTGACTCTATTTTGTGCCCCTCCCTCTTGTGCCTATTTTATATTGCATGCAATGGACTGGTCCAGCCCCCTCACCAATTGGATAAATGAAGGAGTAGGCACGAAGGGGGCACGAAGGGGCTGTCCAAGTTCTTCCAGCTATTCGCTGGCAGTTCATGAACTTGGCCCTGCATCCTCCGCTCTTCTCTGCCCCACTTTAGTCACCCACGTAGTCTTTGATGGGTAGCCAGGCGCAAACCTTAACCGCCATCACCAACCCTTGTGACTCACGCTTAACTTCCTTTTCTGTTTATCCACGTCTCTCCTTCCCTCAAAACAGAGCTCAAAATTGCCCAGTTCCCCACCTGCCATTCCTCATAGGCTTACGAAGAGCATTAAATCATTGCTGTGTTCTGGTTGTACTGCCCCCAATTAAAATTAAATATATTTTATAGTTTATTACAGCTGTTGCAGATATCTCCAAATGTTTTTAATACTCATTATTACCTTCAGATTAAGATATTATTAAATAGGCTTCTTAATTTTACTTAACATTTTGTAAGGTGGTGTAAAGTGACTAAATGACAGATTTGGTTTTCGAAATAATAGCATTATTTCAATATAATTAGTTTTCTTTGTAATTAGTTTTATTCTGAGAAGGAATCCATAAATTTTACCAAGCTGCTTAAGGGATACATGGCACAAAAGAAATGTACAGAATCCCTTCCCAAAGAATCTGAACATGTATTTCTCCAAAGATGTACAAATAGCTAATAAACACGCACACACAACATTTTCATCATTAGTCATTAGGAAAATGAACATTAAAACCAAAATGAGACAACACTTTATGCTCAGTAGGATGGTTACAGTTAAAAAATTAAGATAATAGGAAGTGTTGACAAGGCCAGATGACAAGGCCGGAATAGGCAAACTGATAGGGATAGGAGGTAAGTGAGCCGGGGGGAGGGAGAGTTGGGGGTAAATGGGCTGTGGTTGTCGATGGTACAGTGTTCTTTTGGGGGTGATGAGAATGTTTCAAAACTGATGATGTACAACTAACTGTGAATATATTAAAAGCCATTGAATCATACACTTTAAATGGGTGATTTCTATGATGTGTGAACTATATCTTTAAAAAGCTCAGAAAGGAAAAAATGGATGGAAGGGAGTGGAGGAGGAAAGGAGGAAAGAAGGAAGGAGGGGGGGAGGGGAGGGAAAAGAAAGGGAAAAGAAAAAGAAGCCCGGGCCTTGGAGTGGGCCCTTGTGTGGCAGCCCCTCCCGCATGGCTCCAAGGCAACAGGGACACGGCGGGAGTGAAGTCCCAGGCCTGCCCCTTTCCTGAACCAGGTGGCAAAAAGAGGAGATGGCAGTAGGAGGCTCGGCAGGCCCCTCCCACTTCCATGGAGAGACGGCAGGTTACTCACCATTACGCTGAGAGAAACCAGTGGTGGAGAGGTGATTCCCCAAAGGAAACCTGGGCACTTAGGAAAAGGGAATGAATGTGGATGTCCAATCATGACAGCAGCCCCGACTGGCTGGGCAGGGGAAGGCGGGGGCGGGGGGAGGGGGCTCTGGGGAGGAACAGCAGGGAAAGCCACGATCCTCAGCGCAGCAGTTTGAGAATACCAAGTCAAATGGGCTTTTTTCCCTAATTTACCAAGTACAGGGCTTTCCATGACACGCGCGCGCGCGAGCGCACACACACACACACACACACACACACACACACACAGGTTTTACTAGGAAAAAGGAAGAAAAAATTCACCAACCCAAACAAAACTGTGAGCATTTTCGTGCATTTCCTTTCAGTCTTTTTTCCCCTGCATATTTGTTCCTAATCCCAAGCGCATCCCTTTCCGTCTCAGCGTTGCTGCCCACTAGCTGGCAACATGCGCGTCCTGACCAAGTAAGTTGTCAGTGGGAATAGAGCACGGCTGTCACTTTCATGCACTTTCTCCCTGCTCTGGAAACTAGCCGCATTACCTCTGCCTTCACTTCACTCCGAAGGGCGCAGCTGCACACTCGAGTGTGCAAATGGACGTGTCTCTTCAGCCAGCTTCGCTGCATGCTTTTCGTCTCTACTAAGTTAAACTGGGACTTCAGGCTCCACAAAGACGCCCTGAGTGTGGTATGTTCCAAGTCTCGAATCTAATCTGTTCCCTGTATTGACTCGTAACCTGTTGTTTCAGATTACTTTACCTTGCAAATGGAGACTCGCATTATCTGATAGCACGTTCTTTGTATAAAAATAGCCATTTCTTATTAAAAAATCTAGGGGATCTATCTTTAAGTCAGAGCTTTCACCCGTGTAAAGATATTAGCTTTTACAGTAACTCTACCTTAAATCTAAAGCTTAACACATGATTTCCATTTGGTCAGTTCCTCTACATTTATGTTTGGTAATTCTCCCGTTTGCTCTTTGATAAAATCTAAAGACCTTGGAAGGTGTCGAGAGGGTAGAAGGGGCTAACTCTGCCTGCATGGCTTCCCAAGAAAAGCGAGCACCAAAGGGAGAGACAGAGAGGGAGAGAGAGGGGCAGGGGGAGGA